>OMNW01031260.1:0-15097 GCA_900303245.1 Selene dorsalis | reverse complement strand
GACGTGCCAATTAAGGGAGCAGTAATTTGAACTAGGACAGTGTGTCACGCGTAGTAAAAAATAGCTGTTTGTGTCATCTTGACAGGAATTCTGACAAGCACGCTGCTTCCAAAAATAATTCCCAAGTGACATATTTTGTCACCAAAAACATGCAGAAAAAAGAGAGATATCACATATTATCATTTTTTATAGGTGTATCACATTGACTGTACATGAGGAAATACGCTACACAAACAATTGAAATTATAGCTTTGAGTCGTTGTATGTGCTCCAACAGAACAGTGTCCTGGTTACTTTGTATGCTCTGTATGTCTCACTGCCAACAGTTTTCCTTCACTAGAAAGTAGTTCAAATGAAAACTTTTCCCAGCAAGGTCAGTGGATTATCCAGGGTAACTGGGACATGGTTTGTGAGAAGACAAATAGCTTCAAATCCTTTAAAGCTTTGAACGCCACAAACAAAATGCCATTCCTATTCATTGCAAATCTCAAGTATCTTAAAATCTCTGCACATAACCAAACTTTCTGCATGGTCACATAGAACACTTTGTTTAATGCATGTTGAAATGCTTAATATTACATGTTTTTGCACTGGCTGTTCTTTTTGACTTTTGTGGTTTATTAAATCCAAATATTTGGGGGTGGGGGTCAGTGAAAGTTGCTCTAGAGGGATTTCCTATGTTCTGCCAAAACGCTGAACAAACAGAACCAAAACAAATCTGTGTTTTTCTATTCTAAGTTTTTCTATAAACAGCATATTTCATAATTTTCAGAGGCAGTGTGAGTAAGTGGAAATGCAAAAAGGAAATGTGGCATAATTTTTCTAATGTTCACATGTCATCAAACCATCATACTGATATCACCTGTTGGGTAAAAGCCTTCTTAGGTTTAGAAAAACCTAGTAGGGGAGAGTGGGGTAAGATGAGCCACTTTTCGTATTCAGGATCACTACATCAAGACAATTATAGTTTTGTTGTGAACTAATATATCTTCAGATAATTCAGGATGTTGTGCATCCCTACAAACAGACAGAATGAGTATAAACATAACTGTGTTGATAATATAGCATGTCCAAGGCATGGCACAACTTACCCTGTGTATGGGGTAAGTTGAGCCACCCCCCTCCTTCCCTTCCATCCATCTCCCACCTCCCCCTTTACTCAATATTCCACCTCTCCAGATTGCAGGGGAAAACAAACAGCTGGGATCTTCTTGCTGGGTCACCAACTCAGTGAGGTTTGGGAAGTTTTATAATAATTAATGGGATTTATAAAGCGCTTTTCAAGGACCCAAAGACGCTTTTGTGATTACATTTTATCTTGGGAAGTATCCCTCATCTTTCTCTTTGAAAGTAAAGCTTGGCTTACCATAAAGAGCTTGACCTCTTCTCAGGAACTTACTTACTGTAATCATAAACATAAAGTAGCTCATGTAGCTCATAGATACCACAAACTAATGTATACAACAAATTTATAATTATCTCTTTTGGTGTAAACACAATTCTCAGGAAACTTATGATCGACTGAATTCACCTTTGAGAGAGAAAAATGTTTTTTGGACATAAAATGTCAAACCACTTTTTCCATGTGGTTCTTAACTTCACAGACTGCATGGAATGATGCCTTTCTCCTAAATATTTGGTCACATGCTCAATTTTTCTTATGATTTCCTAGCAACAAGGGGTGGCTCAACTTGCCCCTATGCTCAGTTTACCCCACTCTCCCCTACTTAGCTTAATGTAAATGCATTTTCGCTCAATCCAGATGCTGTTGAGAGTTTTTCTTTTTATATTAATGTCAGGGGTTAGAGAGTTTTCTCATTTTACAGAGAAGCCTTTAGTCCTTGAAAAAGAAGTACATCTACATTCTGGGAAATATGCTAATTTGTTTTCTTACCGAGAGCTATTTGAAAAGATTATAGACCTAGAGCCAGGGTAGTGTTAGTGATAGCTTAGCCTAAAGAGCTGAAGCAGAAGGAAGAGGTCGGCCTGCCTCCATGCAAAGTTTAAATATCTGACTCATTGTAACTGATCTTTTATTGTAACCATGGAACCAAATGTCCTCCAGCATATAGAAAATACCTATTTTAACCTAGACCATAACCTTTCATCAACCAAGTAGTTTTTGTGCCTAAACTTCCTAAATAACCTCTGTATATGGCTGTTCAGCCTGGAGGACCTGCTGAATTAAACATGCTATTTCATGAGTTTGAGATACGTTGATAGGTGTGCTTTAGACCCAGAGCCAGAGCCAGGCTTGCTCTCTAAAGCACATCCTTAATGCTAGGCTAAGCTAATCACCTCCTAGCTACAGATGCATATTTGACACAGACATGTGTGTAGTGCAGGTGTAGTGTCATGTTCTCTTCAGATATTTGCCAAGAAAGTAAATTTATATTTTTACTAAAATAGTGAATATAAAATAAGAGTAAGTTTTCATTGGACAGCAAAAGATAATGTTGATTGAAGTGACTGAAAAGAAACTATGAAGGCAGCTCTAAACCACAGCACACACCTTCACTTGAGGCACAGCTGAAGTGTTTCTTCCTGCCCCTAGGCTCTTATTCAAATGATTCCCATTTCTGTCTAATTATTTGAATAATCACTCAGCGGTGTCTCTCCTCCTTCCCTCTCTCATCTTATTCAAACCATCTTCAGGAGGCTCTGATTTCCAGAACTGCTCTGCCGTGGTGCGAACTATTAGATTGATGTCTCCTTCAAGCAGTGCAGACAGGTGTTAATGTAATCTTCTCTCCTCTTTCCTTTTTCTAATTATGTGATGCCATCTGGCAAGGTGAGTAGGAAGCACAGTGTCTCACCTCTTATGCTGTGGTTTGCTGTTCCCGACAAACAATTTAATGTTAAAGGACCTTAATGTTGGGTTTTGGTAAAAACAGACTTTAGCTGTGCAGACAAGAAAGCGGGGCACAAAAACACTTCAATCCATGTTCAATTACAATTGCTGTCCAATTTACACTTCTGGTGCATCTGGATTTCCACCTACTCAATTATCACCCTCTGCTGCCTTTTTCTCTACGGGTGTATCATACAGTAGAAATTTACTGAAACTACTAATGTCTGTTTGACCTCTTTGTTGTAAGCTGTGAACAAAAATGTTACACCACACAACATAAATCTTTAAATATGGCTCACAAATATACAGTACAGTACATTTTTTATAAAGCTAAGTTATTTCACCGTGCAGTTGGTTTGCTCATGAGGATGTACAGCATTGAACAATGACTAAATATTCCACAATCCGTTTTTTTTTTCCCACAGGCTACAAAATAATGTATTTTATCTCTCAATCCACATTTTATCCAGCCAAGCAGATTGTTTAAATTTTATGTTTCCAAATTTTGAAAGTTTCTAGTCCAGTGGATGAAATTTAGTTGTCATTGTGCAATAGTATGTCACAGAACTAAGCCATTTCAATCTTTTGATACTCAGACAGTACTAGAATGAGTTCAATTTTGCTTTTCGCAGGATTTTTTGACGATGAAAAAAAAATAGAACACAAACAACCTTATTCTTTAAATACTATAATAAAGCATAATTACCAACAGACAAACATTTTATTAGTGACGATATAAAAAACAAGTAAGTGTGACTTTGGCCTTGAGCTGAATATTTAAGTCTTAACACGTGTCATGTCGCAGGGATTATGTCATTAAACACAATTCATCGCTTTGAAGAGGTGTAAAGTGGCAAATGATTGCAGTGATTACTGTCTTTGTTAAAGCCAAAAGAAACCCCTCACTGCTGCAGTATTTAGGTATTCTGGTCTGTTATTTGGTTTTGATGAAGAATGTCAAACTAAAACAAAGACTGATGATGCATTTTGAATGCAGCTTGTGTCAAAGATTCATGCTTGGCAGGGAGCACTGTGTGACATGTGGATAAACAACAGTCTGGCTCCAGCACCAGTTTGTTGTGTTTTTTTTAAACTGTAGCCAAAAAGATAATTATCTTGAGAGAAAGATTTTTACTTCAACACTTAGCGTACAATTAGTGAGACTAATTTGTCTTCTTGTACAATTTGGCATTGTTTCCCAACAATCTGCGTACCGTACTTTAATCTGAGGGTGGATGTAGCCTGATTTGCATACTAATCACCTTGAATTCTCATATGTGAGAGGGTTGTGTATTGCAGTGGTTGCCTTGCGATCAATCAAATTGATGGTCACCTTTGATTTCAGCCATTTTCAGTTTACATTATAAAAAATCTTCAAGTTTCTTGCCAGATTTTCAAAACTTAAATCTATTATGTGGTTAGCCATCAGACAAACTGTGTGCACATGGAAGCTGATTGCTAACTGCTCGGGTAAGTTATCGCATCACATTCATGTGTTTGAATACAAAATGGATATGATAATACACAATGATTACACACATCATCTGTCAGGTAAACATCACTCTTGATTCCGCAGAGTGTGACATGCCTCATAATAAACACAGTGTTTCAGGGACTAGGAGGAAGAAATATGGAAATTTGCTCCAATTTGGATCGCGTAGACCTGTCAGGGAGCTGATGAAGATGAATGGCGAGACAAATTGGTGCCTTTTAAAGTCAAACACTGTGACCCGAAAGTAAACAAAAGCTTCACTGCCCCATCAAACATCAAAACACAGAGATTAGAGCCTGCTAATGCTCTATTATAAAACTATATATATGTTTTCTGAGCAGATGAAGCTCCTCTAATAAATTCCTCAATGTGAACTGAATTAATTTATGTCTATATGTGTGATGTAAGATAGAGATATCATAGCTTCTTTCAGCTCACTGTTGCGACTATTTGATAGCAGGTTCATCTTAAAAGGTGATAACCATATATGTCTGTAAAAATTTTTAAAAAATCAAGTTCTTACTGTGGACGTCCCCTCTTTGTTTGGTCACCTCCTTCTGGATAGTGTTGTCCACAGGGGTAACGGGAGGTGGCGTTGCAGGGTGTCTGGTGGGAGCTACCGGCTTTGGTGGGATGTAGGGCTTGCGTGTAGGTATCGGTGGCTTCCTGGTTGGGATGAAGGGCTTCCGGGTAGGAACTGATGGCTTGCGTGGAGGTGGGGTGACCCTCTTTGGAGGCAGAGGTGCCTTGGTCGTGGTTGTAGCTGTTGTTGTTTTGGGGATAAAGGGGAAAATTTTCCTTGGAGTCACTGGTGGGCGGCGGGTAGTGGTGGAGATGGTTGTAGTGGTAGTGGTCCTCCTGTGATCCAAGTCTGGGATGTGGTTGTGATGATTTGTAGGCAGCTTGCCTGGTCTCGGGGGGTCAATAACCACCTTAGGAATAGCTGAAAAAATAAGAGAATGGAGATCGAGCACTGAAATATGAGCACTTAAGAGTTAATGAGGTGCAGAACTGTAGACTAACTGCAATGATTAGCCTGTCTTTTGGAGTCTCTCTCGTCTACTGAGACCTCTTGATATCTATTAACTAAATGTTAGCATCCTAAAACTAAATGGGTGTCTTAAATCTCACTGAAGGTGAAATTCACACAGCCCAAACAACAAGCATGCTGCGAGTTCACGTTCCTTCATTGTAAAAATCTGGACATGTTTTTCTCAGTGGGACAGCTGAATAGAGAAAGTACGATGGGGTCATGGGTACATGGCATGTGGCCCTGGCAAACTAAACCACAGAGCCACCATGGGATCCTGTGAGTTTCAACTTTTGTGAAATTGATATTGCTTTTTCAAAAATAGCCTTTTTTGTTCACAGTCTTCCTGATTAGTAATTCTTTGAGTGTTCATAGCTGGAGGCTTCACAGCATCGGGCCAAAGCGGCTCTGAGTGTGTGAGTGCGTATGTGTGCGTGTGTCGAATGCACACATAATCGAATGTGTGTCGGTACTCAAACAGGCTGCTGTGCCTCAGAGATCACCCTTGCTCTGCTGACGTCATTAAAGTTACACCTCCCTTTCCTTTGTTCCTCCACACATTCTTCAAGTCAGGAGTGGAGGCTGAGGTTGGGGGGTTGGGGTGTGGAGGTGGCCAGGCTGGTGCTGGTGGTGGTGGTGGTTGGGGGTGTTCATAAGGGTTTCATGAGTGAGAAATGAGAGTGGACAAAACCGAGTGGTTTGAACTCAGTTATTGCCTTCTCAGGTTGCAGGCGACTTTGATATGTGATACACGAATAGGATATTGCAACTGGACTCCCAGAGCACTTGAGGCTCACACCCTTTGGGCAGGTGACAGGGTGAAGTATTTGCAGTGCACTATGCCAGGAGGCATCCTCTCTGCTCCACGGACTACTACACCAGTTGTGTCTCTTAGATGATTAAATAACTGTGGAGAATAAATGACTTCTTATCCACTGAGGTGCTGTGAAAAACTGCAGACACACAGACTAATGAACTGCTTGTCAGCAAGCAGAATGAGACAAACTGCCAGGGAAAGAAATATTTCACTTTACTCTTTTTTTTTTGTTGGCTGATCAGAAATGTCCAGATGTCAAAAAGTGGAGTCAGGCCTCATTCTGGGCACATGTGATAAGGGAGCAGGCTGATTTTAGTAGTGACTGACAGTCTTTACAAAGAAAGGAATTTCAGTCCCAGCTCTGTGTGCTAGGCTATTCCGCCCTCTTCCTTGCTTTCCCACCTTTTTAAAAAACATGGGCAAAGAAAACAAAAATGTGAGGCCCCAGCCCTCTTTCCAGAAGTGAACATCGGGGCCAAGGTTTTGTTCTCGATCCTTACGTTTGCAATCGTGGCCCATCCCCCTATAGCCGTCTTTGCATTTGCACTTGTATGAGCCTGGCGTGTTGTAGCAGGTGGCAAAGCTGCTGCAGTGGCTTTGACCTAAAGAGCACTCATCCACATCTGAAAGATAATGGAAACATAACAACATTCAGTTACCGGGTGCAAGTGTGAAACGCACATACAGTAAGAGTAGAATATCAAAGGCTGCTACTCTGACATGCACTTCAAGGAGGGCTCCAAGTTGATGTCATATGTACATTTAACCAAAGCATTTAAATGAATAACAGAGATCTGTCCATGAATCATTCCTACAATAAAAACGACAAGGTCTTCAAAGAATTTTAGAGGTATCAGCTTTCAATTCTCTTCACTGCTCAACCCTTGTTTTTTTTTTTTACCTCCAAAGTTTTTTCTTCAGAAATGAATAAATAAAGACTGGAGACTGTGTATTCTCCAGATGCTGCTGAGATTCAAGGTAATGTGGATTTGTGGGGAATACTAATTCAAATTTTAGATGGCAGGTATTCATAAAGAAGTTCCCTATTACTGTATCGCTGGTTGCATTAGCATTGCAGTGGTTCTGCTCAGGTTCATTATATTTTAAGTATTCAGAAGCATTTTCACCTCCTGCTGTATTGCTTTCTTTATTTACTTCCTTATCTTCATAAAGTACAGAAACACAAAATGAAGTCCCATACTTTAAATTTCATTCATTATATACTTCCTATCCAGTCTAGTCTGGGCAACAGATTTCACTCAAGCGTTTTATCCGATTTTATGAGGCAGTCTCAACCGACTCAGTTTATTTGACTATTTTCATTTAAAATACGTTTCTTGCACTTTCAGTCCCCAGTGATGAAAGAAGTATCCAGATCTTCTGATTATATGTAAGTATCAATACCTCTGTATAAAAATACTCCATTAAAAGTAGATGTCATTCATTTAAAATCAAGTACCATCACAACACTTAACCACACACAGCTCCTGCAACACACACATTTCTTTTCTCCTTTTCACTTTTCAATTTTCTTAGTGTATGAAAAAACACCTGCATCAGAAAAAATAACTTGCATATACGTCAAAACATCTCAGCACATCCATGACCTTTGTAAGTGTAACAGCCCCACTGCAGAGGCCTTGAGACTGTACCTATGCATTGGTATTTCCCATTGATATATTGCAGGTCAAACCCTTCGTGGCACTTGCAGATGTAGCTACCAAAGGTGTTGATGCATTTCCTGAACCTGGGACACACAGCTATTCCTGCTGCACACTCATCCACATCTACAAGGAAAAAACAAAAGAAAGATTCAGATTATTACACACAAGACCATATTCAAATTGTCATATAAAGTATTTGTAATTTTTCCACTAAAGTTGCTCTTGAGAGTTGGTCACATGCAGCAAATAATGCATTCAAAATAATGCAGTGGAAAACCTGAAGATTAAAAAATTTAATTCAAACATTTCTATTCATACCGGAAGACTTTTTTTTTTCTTCCCGTAGTTAGTATTCATTTATGAACAAAGCACATTATGTATTCTGTTCAGTGAGCAGAATACAGTGCACACTACCTTGTTTCATTATTTAATGACCTATTCTAAGTGTCTCTGTTAATCACCTTTGCAGGCATGTGGGCATTAATATTTAGACACCAAGAGGCTCAAAGCATTTGCCTTAAAATCATTAATTTATTTGCTGCATAATGCTGCTGAGGCGCAGTGGGGATACAGGGATACTTATTTAAAAGGACCTTAAAAACATACAGACACCTGCACCAGCTCCCTTATCCCCTTAACAGCAACTGCTGAAGTTCTCATCAGCAAGGCACTTAACCTCAAACCGCTTAGTTGGAGGTTTCAGTTGCAGTTATTCAGCTACTGACGGGGTGAATTATTATGTTTTACATACAGAACACACAGGAACATGTCAATGCAAAACTACGCAGTGTGTCTTTATGCACACACAATATACTTTTCCACCTGCTCTGAAGGACTTGTGTTCGTCAAAGTCACACACATACACACCAGTCAAGATTAGACAATATTAAGCTTTGCAACTATATTTTACTTGAAAACTTACATATTATTATTATTATTATTTAGATACATTAAAACTTTCTAGGTGAAGCAGCACTGAAAAATGAGACTGTCTCACTCCAAACTCCCACAAGAGTGACAAAATCATCAATGTACACTGTCATTACGTAATCAAGAGGTTTGCTGCTGATCTGTCACACTGCAAAAACAAGTCATCAGAGAATGTCCCCACATTTCAGTTGCTACACTCAATCATAAATCCTGCAGGTTAACCAAAAATTATTAAATCAAATCATCAAACAGTTAAAAGTAGAGGATAAAAGAACTCACTTTCACTCCCACTTGCAAACAAAGAAAGGAAGCTACAGTCAAATTTCTTACAGCCTAAAATACCTTACTATACTGAGATATTCAAGGGTCTTTTATTGAAATTTGATTAAGAGTAGGAGCTAATATGTTAGCTGAAATAATACAACTCACTGTGCTTTTCACTTTAGATTTTTCAGTTTAAAAAATTAAATATATCAAGTATTGATTTTTGGCGATTTCTGCAAATGTCAGTGTGGTATTAAGTCTTCCTTATTATATGATTTCCCTGATGTAGCCTGCCTCATCTGGCAGCAGCAGAATTTCTTCCCAGCCCCAGGTTGATTTTCTTTTTGTTTGAAATTCCACTAATGTTCTGCTATTTAATCTGTATCAGCAATTCCCTGAAAACATTATCTTGATGTCAACTTCACATACTAATTACCCCTGTAGCTATTAAATTTACATATGTTTTAGCAGAACATAAGTATCTTGCAAGGATCCTGCTCAGACATGAGATTAACCATGTGGTCACTTGAGAGCTGCTGCGTTTTCTCCTAACCCTCAAAAAAGTTGCTCTGGACTCAGCCCCAAGAAAGGATGTGATGTTATACAGCTAAAAATCAGGTAAAATGTATAAATAAATATCATCATTGTAATCACAAACTACAAAGACTGTAACAGTGAGAAAAACACGATTTCCAAACAAAGTGCATGAATGTTTCTGCTGGTCAATGTAGGACAAAGGTAGTAGTCTGATGGAGCTGGTTGGAGATCACAGCACAATATGTGATTTGTCTGTTGTGCATTGTGAACAATTAAGAAAGAGAGTGATTATTTGTTGGCTGAGTGAATCACTTAATGAAGAGTCTTGTTCTTGTTGTTGGCTTTTCAGAGATAACGCATGTGTAACTTTTCAGTTTGATGAATGCAGGCCAAGGCCACTTCTAGAGCCAGAGCGAAAAATGTTTTGACACGTTAGATGTCACAGCATCCAAATTAGTAAAAACAGCTCTGCTCTATGCAGACTCTCCCTTATATGAGGTTGGTTACTGGTTATAAATATGATTAGAAACTCTCCATAAAACTGCCCATAAAACATTTGCTTCCGGAAACATTCCATTAAACTGTCGTAACACCTGTGGAAGGCAACCTTTCCGTCCTCTCCTCCATCGCTCTTTGTGATTGATGTCCGTCCTCTTTCAGAGATCCGCCCCCCCATTAGCCAGCCGGCAGTTAGGTGGGAGTATACGGCAGAGTTACAGGAACAGCCCAGTCTGGAACAGCCTGTATTTAAACCTGACGCAGGTTAACTGCCTCAACTGGCCCCCTTCATCTGTTAGTTACCCATGTGAGGAGAAGTGCCACGTAAAACGGGTAATGAAAGAAGGAGGGGATGATAGGTGTGAGGCGGGAGGGGGTGGGCTTTGCCTGATCACATTTCTGCTGTAAAAGCAGGAAAGATGTGGGAAGTGGAATAAAATCCCAGGGAGATGACAAGGATTGGTAAATTGCTGAGGTCCTTGATCAAAGCAAAAAAAAAAGAAAAAAAGAGGTACTAGTTAATATTTTGGATCAACTCCAGCTTTGCTTGCTAAGAGGTTCTGTTTGCGTTCCCAGATTGCATTTTCACTGCCAAGTTATCTTTCTTGCTTTGCCAAAACAGTAGCATTTGATTATCACTCAGCGAATTTAAAAGCTGAGAAGAAAGAAAAAAGAAAAGACACAACATTCTCATTTGTGATGCTTCAGATGAGCTGCTCAGGGAAAAGAGAAGCTGAAATAAAGGCTCAGCTTTCAGGCCTGTGAGGATATATATAAAGACTGGGACTTACCCACACAGGTTCTTCCATCTGGAGCCAGCTGTAGCCCTGGTGACGGGCACTGACACCGGACCTCTCCTTTCAGCACCTCGCAGCCGTACTGGCAGTTGGCCATGCCACAAGTGCGTGCATCTGATGGACACAGGGGGGAAACACAAAACACATTAAGACTGACGCTACAAGTTTATTCTGCTCCCACTCTCTCACACTTGTTTTCTTCCTAACAAACACTCACACTTCTCTCTCATTTATCCTTTTAGTCAGAGTGTATGAGCCACTCGCCTGCCTCCACTGATATTAGCCAGGTTGACTCTGGGATGCACACAACTGAGCTGCACACACTCCACCGTTATTGCTCACACCTAGCCCACGCAAATCCTGCCTCACTAACATTTATCCCCCCTCCTGAAGCCTCATAATCCATCTCCACCCTATCAAAGTGCCGCCATGTAGCGCCTCTGTTGTTGTGTCATGCTGAGCAGATCAAGCCCCCCCCCCCTTTAAAATACTAATATAATGTACCAGATTTTGTTCAGCCTCTTTTGATAACTTTGGACCCTAAAAAGGAAATTAAAAGTGAGGCTCATGCTGGTGCTGCTACTTCAGCTGCCGCAGGCACCCTGGAGTACAGTTTGATGACTGAGGCAGGCCAGGCTGATTAAATGCTACAGTGATCTATTGATCAAAGCAGTAGCAAGGGAGAGAAGAAGAGCAGCAAGGTGTTCAACACTATCGTGCAAACATCCCACCACAACACCTAGTGTAGTTGGAGATGGCCTGTACTGGTGAGTAATTTAGACTTGAAAGGAGAGAAAATTAATTTTCCTTTGATTAAAAAAAAAGCAACTATTTAAAATGAGGTACAGGGAGTCACACCGTCCTCAAGAGGAAATGTGAGGAGAAAATAGTTATTGGGTGCGATATGGGCTGGCATCAGCTCCCATTCCTAGGAATACCTCAGGGCAACCAATAAGACCTGCACATTCACTCCGAGGTCTTAAGATTGTGCCTTTCATATTTTCATTTTAACCCTCATTGGGTTCCTCACAGGGGTTCTTCAGACTGTAGAGCTGCTATAATGAAGCAGATCAACACGGGGCTTTAATCAAAACAGTCTATCAAAGGATTGTGAGGCTACTGTCGGACGTGCTCACATGAGAGGGAAAATGTATTTCATAATAGAGAGCATATGTCATCAGGACTGCCCCATGCAGGGATTCAGATGAACACATCTGTAGTGAAGTGAAGAGAGGCCTCACACTAGCACACCCAGGCTACAGAGAAGAGAGATCATGAAACAGGAGCGGATGAGGGGGAAAACAGACAAGGGGTGAAAATATCCGCTTTTCAGGCAATAATACAATCTGTGTACAATCACAGAGACAAGCGTGTGTGCGTGTGTGTGTGTGAGAGAGAGATGCACTCACTTCCACAGGTCCCATCAGGCATCAGCATGTAGCCGTTCAGACAGTAGCACTTGTAACTCCCATATGTGTTCATGCACCTGTGTTTACAAGGCCTCGGCTTCAGCCCGCACTCATTCAGGTCTGCAGACAGAGAGAGAGAGAGAGAGAGAGAGAGAGCAGAATAAGTGGACCGAGGGAGGACATGAGAGAGAGAAAGAGAGGCCCTCCAACACAGAGGTGAAATTAGTCAGAGAGCAAAGGTGAAGAGGTCAATCATGTCCAACCTCACCCATTCTTTTAAGTGTGGGTCTAAGGTGTCTGTGTGTCTGTGTGTGTGTGTTAATGTGTGTGTGTGTGTTTTGGAGGGCTTGAGCAGGGTGCCTTCGAGGAAGTGAAGTGTTGCCATGTTCTGACAGGCCCGCAACTCCCCACTTTGATGATTTTTACAGGAAGCCGGAGTCAACTGTCGACCTGCTGATAAAAGACGCTGTTATTACCACTCTGACTCACCACAACTTCACCACATTGTAGCCGCAACCATCCGGCATCTCTTGGATGGATACGCAAAAAAAAAATTTCAGTGTTTGTTTGTATTTTTTTTAAACCCCAGAGAAATCTCACCCAGAACAGTCCGTGGAAATCTTATTTAAAAAAAAAAAAAAAAAGATGCTGTCTGAGCTGGAAGCAGGCACGGCTCCAGGAAAGAAGGAATATGCCCTGAGCTCTCTATTCCTGTCAGATGCTTATGCAAATTCAGGCCATTATACCTTTATCACAGCAGACACTCTGACTAGTCAAACACAGGTGTAGCTAATAGCATTATTAATGTCTGCATTCCATTTCCTGTCACAGGGTCCTCTGCTGGTGTTGTGCGCGCTGCCTTCGGCTGCAGTGACTTACGAACACTTCTGAACGGAACTGAGCCATCGTTAATGTTATTGGTTACACCTGTGGGCTTCCTGCCGCAACAAGTCAAAGTCTCGTCCGTGTGAAGGGTTTATGGGTGCTGGGGAAAATAAATACACTCACACATATACACAATATTTGACATTACACAACATTGAAACTGCAGCAATTCCAAAAGAAGAAAAAAAAAAGCCCTCAGGTGATCATATCAGTAATGTCTACGTTCTACTCTGCTCTTTTGTGCAGCAGGACCCTGGCGTTGTTGCATGCTTCCTCGCTCGCGGTGACTTACTGACACTCCTAAATGGAGCGGGGCCATCGTTAATGGTATTGGTTACACTACGCGTCCTTCCTGCCAGAACAAGTCCAAATGCCCTTCATGAAAAATGCAGTGATGCATGAATTAGAGTAATGATTATAAGCCTCCTTACTGTAGACTCCACTGAAGACTGAGTAGCTGCCATAATATCCACAACATCCAAACACAATAGCAAACTGATTAATGTGGACTTGATGGGCATAAAGGCCCTTTTCATGGCAGAGCTATTTCTGCTCTTACAAGTCAAATGTCCTTTGTTAAAAAGATTTATGGGGCTTCAATTATCGTGATTTGCATTTATTTAATGTTTCAAAACACTAGGGTAACGTTCAGCATTCAAATTTAGGAAAAGCTATCAAAAAGGCTTTGACTGCTCAATCTTCTTTCTGTCAGCTATTTAGAGGAGGAAAAGTTTGGGTATAACATTAATAGATCCATGTGCACCAAACCTTTGTTACCGTGTGATGGCTGACTGGCTCAAAAATGTATGAGAGCCATCATTAAAATTTATGGTTACACTTGTGCTTCTCCTGCTAAAACGAGTCAAAATGCCTGGCGTAAAGAAAAAAGAAGGGGAAAACGATCTATACGCATTCTAGACACGCTGCTCTAAAGAGAATATTGATCATGCTGCAATTGGTGGTGGAGAGTAAATAATTACTCTCATTACTGTAACTGAGACTCTTTATTGTGCATTTGTACAATCTGGGTAGGTCAATAATTTATTTAGGCAGATTTGTGGTTCCTTTTGCATTCGTGCTTTGAGAAAGGGAAAGATTATAGAGTGTCCTGGAGTTACGCTGCTCTGACACAGAGAGGAAGATTTCTCATTTCGGTTTGCTTTAAACTTCTTTTTTCCTCCTACAGCAATTTTTAAGATTAAGGTTCCTCATAAAGAAAATGGTGTCACTTCTCTTGCAGAGCATCACTGAACTGAAGTGGGACGGGATGGTGTGGCATGTTATAACTGCTTAAGATTACCAGATGAGCTTTTTCATGGCCAGTTCTTGCTCACAGCCATTTTCAAAAGAACATCTCTTGAGAAGGTTTAAAATTTTATTTTTACATCTACTCCTTGTTATTTTTAACAATGCTTCTACTTTAATAGTGTATTTCTCCTATCGGGTTGTGTTGTGTGGTAATTGTCACCGAACTGTGATAAGTGGCTCTGATGGAAAAAAAAACAACAAAAAAACATCACTTTTATAATGTGTAGGACGTAACGGCCATTAAGACAATTGTGATATCATCATGAATCAGCTAACAGCTATCTTTGTCATCAGGTATAATTTCCTCGACATGAAAGTCACCGTAGCATTTAGCTTAATTTTACTGCGCGATATTCCTTCAAATTAAATAAAGGCCCACATTATGAATGGCTGAAATCATTTAAAGCCGCTCTTGGCTTCAATTCAGCGTCTTCACTATGGAAAGGTCCAATTATTTTTCTTGTCTTATCACGCATAATTTAGAATGAGTGAGTAGGTAGGGATTAAAGATTTATGGGTGTTGATGGAGACAATGGGTAATGCAGTGAGTGAATGCATGACTTGGCCAGAATCACTTATTTTTTATTCTATGTTCCAGCAAAATTATTTCTCCTG
>OMNW01031258.1:0-15082 GCA_900303245.1 Selene dorsalis | reverse complement strand
GGGACCCGAACCGGCACCGGAACCCGAACCCGAACCGGGACAAGAACCCGAACCGGGACCGGAACCGGAACCCGAACCGGGACCGGGACCGGGACCCGAACCGGAACCGGAACCGGAACCGGGACCGGGACTGGGACCGGGACCGGGACCCGAACCGGGACCGGAACCCGGAACACGAACCGGGACAAGTTTACAAATTACTCATGAAAACTACTCAATTACAGTAATGTGAGTAAATGTAATTCGTTACTTTCCACCCCTGGTAGTTAGTTAGTTATTGAAATGTGAATATGTTTGTGATTTATCCTTAAATCTACCTCCATCTGTTAACGTGTCCCCAGCATTTGAGGATCATCTCCTGCGCTCATGAGTTCCATAAAGACTGTGTCGACCCCTGGCTGCTGCAGCACCGCACCTGCCCCCTCTGCATGCACAACATCATGGGTGAGGACAAGCATATTTCCAGTTAAGTGTTGTTAATGAAGGGTCATAAAATTGCAGACTGGGGGAATCTGTTTTCATCAACTGCATTCACACACTGAGATTACTCTGAAGTTTCTTTCTCAGCAACCTACAGTATGGCATGTTTCAAAATGAGATGCTTTATGATCATTGAACCATCTGGAAACAGTAACACTTTTTACTAGATATTGACTGTGACATGCTAAAGAATACTTTTTCCATTTTGAAGTTCACTCTAACAATCCTGCAGTCCTCTAACTAACTATATTCTAACTGCTGCTTTGTGTCCACAGGAACAGAGCGGCAGCCGCAGAGGAACAGACTCCAGCAGAGTCCAGAACAAAGCCAAGGCTTCCTGCACCGTCAGCCTTATAGCAGCCCACACAACCACCCTTTCCCTCAGCATGCTATCCCCTTCTCCATGAGGCCCCACTATCCTCGTGGGCCCTCTGGACCATATCCCTCTCTGGGCCACTACAGTGGCTCCTCTCCCATGGACACTCAGACACTTCGTTTCCTCACCAGCCGGCCGCTTGGCTCCAGCTGTGGGTACCGTCTTCCTGCAGAGGGTCCTGGAAGGCCTCACAGGATCGGAGGTAACTGCAGGACGTCCACTCACCACTACACCCCTCGTCGGTCCTGCCACAACTATCGCTCATCCTGTCCGACCCAGCGCAGTGCATCCTGCTCAAGACTGCACCACACCACGTCTGTCTCTCCACAGACCCGTGGAGCACCAGCCCACAGTCGGCAGGACGAGGGCAGCTGCTCAGGTGGCAGCTACCACACAGAGCGCAGTGGATATTTGGCTGATGGGCCAGCCAGTGATTCCAGCTCAGGGCCCTGTCATGGCTCCTCCAGTGACTCAGTTCTCAACTGTACTGACATTTCCCTACAGGGGGTTTATGGCAGCTGGTCCACTTTTCGTAGCTCTCTGAGTAGTGACTATGATCCATTTGTGTATTATTCGCCAGGTCCTGGACGGGGCCCCCGGAGAAACAGCCTGGAGGCTGGAGCTCAGGCCCGGCCCAGGTCTCTGGATTCTGTAGTGAACAAAGCAGGCTGCGCTGAAGAACAGCCACAGACTGTGCTCAGCCACATCCACTACCACCGCCACAGACACCACCACTATGAGGAGGGGGAGCACAGCCAGGGCCCGAGCAGAGGCTCAGATGAGGAGCAGGGGGCCGCTGCAGCTGCACCTGCCCCTGCACCTGCTGCTCTTGTCCTGGACAAAGACTCACCCGTGTGCCCTCCTAAGCACAGTCCCTGCCAGTGTCCAAAGCCAGACCCCACAGATCGGCCCAGCCCGGGACAGACAGAGTGTCAGGACATTGACCCCAGCAGTCCTACAGGACCTCCTGTCCTGATGTCCCCAATCCCCCTACAGCTCCAACCCCACTGCTGCCACCAGGGACGCGGACACCCTCCTGCTCCTCTTGGGCGAGTCAGTGGCTGTGTGCTCGACGGCCCTACGGTTCGCTTCCACCAGAGCCTGGATCTGCAGGATGACCGTAGCATCCACATTCACTACGGACAAGGCCCGGGCTTTTGCTGCTCTCCTCCTGAGCTGCACCCTGCTTTGCTCCCTGTTCCCCTCATTTTGGACTCTGGGGGGATGGAGGACTGGCCTTGCTGTGCCGGGGCCCACGTTGTGTGGCAAAAACGGGTGCAGCAGGCTCGCTCGGAGCCTCAGCTCCTTGGGCCTGGGACTTCTATGGACAGACCCCCCTGCAGGTTCCACCACGGGCCTGCTGCTGACTGCAACACAGACATTTGTTTATACTGCCAAACTTTACACCACAATCAGGGTGAGTGTCTCCTCCCACTGCTTTATCTTAAACAACATGAGAAGGTATTTATTCCTAATAAATAAATAAATCTGGTTTCTATTAGTAATTATAACACAGATGGTCAATGAAATACATGCTCGGAACAACAAAGAAAGCAACAGGTGGTCAGAGTCTAAGGATCTGTATACATATGTATATGTACAGTATGTAGGTGAGAGGTGTAACAGCATCATAATGCAATGCTTGCATTGGATAGTGTGTGTAAGCCATGTGAGATTAGCCGCAGTTTCAGGTTCAGTGAAGCTACATGCAGGGTTTGTGTTGTAAGTGGGTGGACCTGAAATGTTGGAAATAATAACCGATCATTGCATCACTTTCCTTTCTGCTCCAAAGACATTGTGCTCACCCGTGGGCCTTTTAACCTGTCTGCTCATGTATTCCTTTTTTTTTTTAATTATTATCACTGTTACTATTATCATTGTTATTACGCTTTGATGCTGACTTGATCTGTTCTTGTGTCCACAGGATCAGAAGAGGAGTCTGGTGTGTGAGAACTTGTTGCATCCCCATAATCACGCTGCTACACAGGAGCCAGAATGGACAAGCCTCTCATTGGCTGATCGCTCTCATGTCTTCCACATGATTCCACCAGCAATGCCTTCGTTCAGACGATTCCCCGGCTGCCACCAGGATTCAAAGCTCACACACTGAAAAAGCGCTTTCAAGCTGAGTCAGTTGGGTTGCTATTAAAAGTGAAGTTCTTGTGATTAGATTATGCTAAAAATGTTTCACTACACAGAATCATTTCATTGTTTAGCTGGGGAAACACTTCATGCACCACAAAGGGGAAAAAAGTTTTTTTCTATGTTTCTCCCAGTCAGTTATAAAGAAGAATATTCATTACTGACATGATATCACAAGCTCCATGCTCCTTAGTGACAACTACCGAATGATCCTTGCTTTAGGTGTTGAGCCCTGATGATGAAGTGAGACTCCATCTGTGCGTCACCCACTCTTACTAAAGAACTTGATTTATCTTAGAGGTACTTAACTTTCACTAGTGTGATCTCGGTCTTCCTTCGCTGAGTCCAGTCTCAGCTGAGAGAAGCTTTACCCTCCAGCCTACCTCAGCTCAGATTTCTTAACATGCCTCACACAGGGGGTCTTTAAAGGTACTGCTGTAGTAATTTTTTTTTTTTTTTTCTCCATGTGTGTCACAACCATGTAGCTCCCATAAACTCAACTCAAAATGATCCTCTTGGCAGTCTGACCTGTCCAAATGGAGAGAAAGGTTGATGCTCAGCCCCTCAAACAATGAGCATTCACTGAGGTTGCTGAGCCGTGCATGGGCCTTGTTTTCATTATTTCAATAATGGCAGCTGTTTTTAACATTTACGTTTGTGTTTTTTTGGATCTTTTTTTTTTTTTTAGCCTTTCAAAATGAAACCGGTTTGACTGAATTATGTCATCGTCATTACAAGCTATTGTCTCGTTCTTGTCATTTCTCTTGCCAGTGGTTACTTCACATGTTTGACCTCAGTGCTGTTGAACCCCCAGATCTGTGCAGAGTGAAAAGGCCTCATTAGAAGGATAATACACCACATCGTCTGCTCCTTTAATGCCCAATTCATCACAATGTCCCATTACCCTCCAAAGAGGATGCAACCCCCCATTGTCTTTTAGCAACTAAAGCTCTAGAAAAATGACTACAATGATATAACTGGAGTAAAGCCATGCTAGGTACACCTGACAGTCCCAAGCATCAGCTGAGTCTGTTTGCATTTGCGCCAGTTTAATGAAAGTTTGGTGTGTATTTCCCATGATTTCACACTTACAATGGGTAGAGTCTGAGAAAAGTCTCAGGAACAATCAAACACTGGAAAGATGGGGAGAATTAATCCAAGTTACAGTAACAATGCCCCAAATATCCTTTGTTATGGTAAATGTGCATTACCAGTCCCTGTTTTTGAGCTCGCAGCACTTGAAGGAAAATCCACCTTAAATCAGAAATCAAATCATATTTTTCTTCTCTTTTTTTTGACATTGTGACAGCTCTTTTAAATATATAACCATCTGTTCCCATTGGGTCTCTTGCAGGAACTTTCTCTGTCCACTTAACCTGTGCAGTTAAAATACATCAAAGATGTCTCTTTTGTATTTGGCTTAACCATAGACGTCTTCATGCTCACACATACGAGACTTAATAATCCCAGATCAGAGGAAGAGGAGTTCTGTTTTAGCGTGGACTTTCCCTAAAAGGCTCAGTGAAAATGTGAAAGGATTTTTCTTTGCAGTCACACTGCAAACGCAGTTTAGCTTCGCACAAGCAGCAGACAAGGAGCTCATGGGTGTTGCAGCGTAACCAGTAGCACTTACTAAAAGCCTCAGATGTTCCTTATTGTTTCAAAGTGTCCCAAATCAGGAGGCTCCTGACACACTAAGCTCTTACCTGTCTAACCAAAGACACAAAACCTTGAACACAGTGAACTTCTAACATGTGTTGTGCCTTTATCCTGCTTTGTCCCTGTCCTTAAATCTCAGAATGAAATATATTTTTTCAATGACAAGAGATCATGTGCTAGAATCGAAGTGGAAATCATTTTGGACTCAATATTTTTGGACAATCATGCAGAACTTTTCACCTGCAGTTCCTCAGACTGATACCTCACACACAGCGTCCTCTAGCTAAAGCATCAGTTTCCTTGTCTTGTTCCTTGTTTTTCTTGCCAAACAGTCTCTGAGATGGAAATGACTGAATTACAAGCAGCACTTTGGCTTCAGTAGATTTTATATTAAAAAAAAGAAAAGAAAAGAAAAGAAAAACAAAAACAAACTCAAATCTCATAGTATTAATTCAAAACAATCCCAAAACTATCAGCACATAAAAAAAGCATTTGGTGATGCCAACAGAATATCTGATGTGATTTCATCCACACAAGATCTTTCTCTTTGCATTGTTTTTGTGTTTGTTTTGTTTATGTTTTGCAAGAATAATGAGCTGAAACTTTTCTAATAGAGTAAAAATCCCTCCAGAACTTTAGGGGATATATCAGTATATTTTGGATACTTTGTGTACAAAAAGAGAACAACAAAAACAGAAATGAAATAGTGTTGTATTTTATATATAATAGAACATTTCAATATAGTGACATGTCACTAATATATTTATTTACTAATATATTTATCCATTTGTCCAGGTTTGAAAGAGTGGTTTCTGTATAGACCGAATGTTCCTATATGGAAACTGACCAGTGCCATCACAGATATATCAACCTGTCTTCATTCCAAGTATATGCAAATAAATTATTTTGAAATAAAAACCTCTGTGTGGAGTTCAGTTGTCTGCATGAGAATCGAGTGAAACATATGAGCTGTATATATCGGGGTTTTTTTACACAGCTTTTCACTGACCTACGACCTCGATGACGTCACTTCCGTGCCACCGCCGAAGTCGTAGGTCAGTGAAAAGCCGTGTAAAAAAAAACCCGGATGACAATAACAAAACAACTCCGAGCCGCTCCGTGATCGCGGGGGAATAGTGCCGATGATTCATAACAACATATCGGTGAAATGAACGTGTTTCGCGGCAGATAATGTCTTATTTAGACGCTGCATCTTTGTCCCAACAACTCCCGTTATATGGATATACGTGGATCGCGAGTGGATCTAAATATCTTCCGAAGGACTCCAAGTTACACCAAAGTTGTTCGGGTGAGTAAATGAACGTATTTTATGCTAGAAATAAGGTCCAGGTTGCAAAAAACGGAACTTCTTCTTGAAGGGGGAATCAGTTTGACTCGTTGAGAGTAAGATAAGAAGTTTGATATTGCTCTCACACTATCTATCACACTTGCCCATGAAGTACAAAGCTATTGAAAGCAGGTGGTAGCTTAGCTTTGCAAGACAGAGAGCAGGGGAAATCAGCTGCCCACCTACCACCTACACGAAAAAGAAGCCTTGTGTTTACTGTGCAGACATGAGAGGATCAATACTCTGTATTCCTCAAAATGATGAAGTCTTCCTACTCTACCTTGTATCTTAAATTTCCAGAGCATGTGCTTCAGCTGGTAGCAGCAAACTCTGGTAGCTCTGAGTTTTTACTCAACCTTTGCTTTATTTTTGTTGTGTTGTTTTTTTGTCATGTTTTGTCAACTACTGATGGATACCTCTGCGGGGAGAGAAGCTTCTTTCATTGAAAATGGAGCACATCTAGAGGATGCCCCCTGTTCTGGCTGAGATGAAGAGGTGTTTTCATGGTTGCTGTGCTGCTGGTGCAAAGATGAAGGTTTGGAAGTGGAGATGTACTATCGGTCCTTTCTGACGTCAGTCATTGGGAAATATCAAGTCTCTGCCCAACAAGAGTGATGAAGAGCTGGAGATGTTGGTGAAGACTGAGAAAGTAGACATGTTTTCAAATCATAACAATACTTGTGTACATCCACCCAATGGCTACTGCTGAAGTTCTCCATGAAGTCGTTGCTAGGATACAGACTAAACATCCTGAGGTACTTTAAATGATATCAGGAGACTTCAGTCATGTTTCCCTGATGGATTGACTGAGGGATGTGGTGGAGAGATGCGCACTGAAGATGGTGGAGGCCATTCTGAAAAGCTCGGATCATCCACTTCATGGCACCTTGATGGACCAGTAAAGCAGCGGTGGTGGACAGCTCCTCTCTCTTTGCTGCAGGACACAGCGATATAGAAGATCCTTTGTAGCTACCTTTAGCCATCAGGCTTTTTTGATTCTTCTGCAAATGGTGATGAGCTGACAGACAAATGAATTTCCCCTTGTGGACTAATAAAGTAATTCGTATTGTATTGTATTGTATCGTATCGTATCATAAACAGACACACCAACCCACTAAACATGACTTGCTTTATTTAGCCATACAGCACGCAGTCCACTGACAGCTTAAAGCATAACTGATAGCACTTGCACTTCGTCACATGAAGATATTCAACACCCTGTACATGTGTTTGATAAACTGTAGTTGCGGTGGGTGCTGTTGATTGCCTCTGAAATGTAAAGCCATATATAACAGTCTAAGTGTGGTTTGGCAGCGGCGGTGTGTGGATCATTTGAAGGTTTTGGCCTGCCCTTCGGGTGTCAGCACAGTGAGGTTGCCCCTGGCGTCTTGGTCCTTCTCAATGGCCTCAAAGAGAGACTTGAAGTTTCCTGCCCCAAAGCCCTGGACAGAGAACAGACACACACAGATGGCTAATTACCCAGAGATCTGCCTTCTTCTGTGTCATTTGTTATGGCTCTGGGGATCTTCTCTCAGACACTGTTCGAGGGTGTTCAACACTTTGATGTTGGCTCCCGAACGGCAGATAAATACTCTCACAGGGAGCCTCGCTCGCCAACAGCTCGCAAATTAATCATGTAAATATTTTCATAGATAATCAAAAGATCAAGAGTTCGTGGTTGCTGTGAGGGATTCAGTTTCTCACTTTCATGCATTGTATCCACATCTGTAGACTTGCTGAAATGCTGGAAAGTGACATGATGTGCCTGCCCTGACAAGCAGAATGGGTGCCGGGTGTTATAAATTAAGTGCCACAGGGTGCAACCCAATCCAAAGATCCCCCTCGCTGTGAAGCAGTGAGCCTTTTAATCTGTACCTGTGATGGATTTACCGAGCTTTTACAAGTGGGCTGCTGTTAGACTGTTCACACTGGGTGGGAGCCGTAAACAGGTGTTCAGGCACCTCTGTCTCGGCTCCTTAAACAAGACCACAGGCCTGTAAACCCCAATCAGAGAGGGGCTGAACGTAGCAAAGACGTGAACCCTGAAGCTTACCAGTCACACCAGTAGATTTGCTTAACTGGTCACTTACAAAGTGGTTGTTCCGCTGAATGACCTCCAGGAAAAGGGTCGGTCTGTCCTGCACAGGCTTGGTGAAGATTTGGAGGAGATAGCCCTTGTCATCGAAGTCAACTAAGATTTTCAGTTCCTTAAGTAAGACACAGGTAGTTTATAGTTTAGCACACAGGTGGCAAAAAGGACAAAAATAATTTCACTCTTCACACTGAAATAATACCTCTCCTCACCTGTAAATGGTTGAGGTCCTCCTTCACCTTGATCTTGGCAGTTTTGAGGTTCGCCCGCAGGGTTTCATAGTACGTGTCAGGCGCTGAAAGGAACTCCATCCCTCGGGCTCGAAGGTTCGTGATCTGTTTTAAGACAAAAAGAGCAGGAAAAGAAAAAAAAAAACAGGATCTGAGACGAGTCTGTGCTTGTAGATTTAAGGAGGTTGTGCAAAGATGAAGGTGAAGTCTGTGGATTAACTTGGAATTTTGATGATAATACAAGACAGGAGACTCACGGTTTGGATGATGTTTGATGTGTTCAGGGCGATGTGCTGAACACCTGGTCCCCCGTTATAGTCCACATATTCCTGTTCAGAGGGAGAAGCACGAAGCACAGTGAGGCAGGACTTTCACACACCCGCTGGTCCATAAATGTGGACTGAGGGGTCGCCGCAAAATTTTTCATTCAGCCCTTCGTTGTCTGTCTGTTAGGGAACCACAGTGAGAGAAAAGAAACCACTGTGATAAAACCAAAAGTACCAAAGTCACACCTGAATCTGCGACTTCTTCTTCCCAGTGGCAGGTTCATTGATGGGCATCTTGATGGTCTCCTCATAGTTTGTCACCACTATGGACCTCAGAGCGCTGTACTGTGTGTGGATCTGCTTGTCATCTATTGACCAGAACCGGTGGAACAGCAAACACTTCTGATACCTGGAATTTGGAGAACACAAACAGAAATCTGATGATAAGCTAGAGGATCGAGCCAAACCTTATCTGGAACTGAACGTGCATCCTCTCTTCTCAGTGACTCCTTCGCAGTGGCCGTCTCAAACGCCAGTGATGTTGTGCCAGGGCTGAAGGTTTCGCCCTGGGTGTCTGCAGAGTGTTTACTTGTCCTTTTGCCCCTTTGTGTCAGACATGTGTGCGTGTGTGTATGTGTACGTGCAATCAAACAGAAGTCTTACCAGTCTGAAATTGGCACCATTTGGTCATCTGGCTGGTTTCCCACAATGTGATCGATGAAGCTCAAACCTGCTGGTGGACTGCAGAGAGGAGAATAACACACTGGATGGGTACTTTTCCATGAAAATTCTGCAAATTCTGTGCGCATCCACCAAAAATAACGTGCGGTTCAAATCTTTTCTTTTTTTCTTTTTCAAAGGAGGGCGACAGGCAATTAAACATAAATGTTTTTCAGTGGCTGTTTTTTCTACTATAAAGGAAAAATACCCAAAACAACACTCTATAAATTGGAATAAAATGCAATTCATCACTGACACAGTCACAGTAGTCAAACATCACCAAAAAGAATTTAATATTTTTAAGATGAAATAAGTCAAGCATTAAGTCAAAAACATGAAAAAACATGTCAATAAGGTATCAGTAACTTTTACTGATTTTGAATGCAGGTCTTTTAAGTGTGCTGTGAATGATTATTGTGCACTGGAGTATTGAGGTTCAGCGTAGAAGTATCACAGGTGAGGTATCATGCAAAATGCAAGCATTTAAATGTTTGCCATAAATTTACAACCTAAAAATGTATAAAAACCTTTGACCTTTGACAGGTGACATTGGGTAGCAGCGTAAAACATTGTTATGTAAGAGACTCACAGTTTGGATAATAGAGGATCCCTAAACAGAGGCTCTTTGTAGGTGGGAAGGAACAGGCCTTTGTAGGGTCCGAGGTATTCAATGAGTGTGTGTGTTGTATCTCCATACTGGGGACAAAACATCAACACAACAGTTATTCATCTCCAGTTTAGTGTGTGAATTTACTTTAGGCTTTCAAACGTGCGTCATTCTACACGTTACCGTTTGAACCACAGCATATTTGACCTTCCCGTGGCTGTCCTGCTCCACCCAGGGTTCCTTGACAACTACGGCTCCTCGCTCCTTGGCTGTCTGTCAGTGGAGCAGTGTCCTGATCAGTGTAGAAATTACAGGAGCAGTGTACATATAACAGTGTTTCTGACTGTAGGCAGCTCCTGGAAGCCCTCCAGTGGTTGGAGAAGGAACATCACCCAACAGATCAGGCTCAGACCTATCACCCGACCTTGACTGAGTTTGAAGAGTTCAAATGAGCCGGCAGACATCAAGGTTGCACTGTTGTAGAGGCTGTCACAACAGCAGCATGTTTACCACTGTTTCAACACACACCGAGTGCACCACACTCAGCTCACCCCATAGAGGTATGTACAATTGACACAGCACAAAGCTCTGAAACAGTTCAGGGGAAACAGAACTGCACTTTACATTTTCATCAAAGTTTATAGAGGTGAATTTGAATAGGACTCCAATCTATAACCTCTATTATTTCTTCTATTACGTTTAGTAACAAGTATTGCAGTGACTCCAGGTTCAATTTTAAGGTACAGCACCTCTACCCCAAATGAGTTTTTCCATTTTCTGCTACTTCTACTAAAATCCACTGGCTACATATAAACATGTAAAGTAATAAAATGAGCTCCACCTTCACCAGCTGCAGCATTATAGTCATGATACTGATAATGTATATGCATTATTCTGAAAAGGCTATTCTACACATTGAGTATTTTTATTTTTATATTAATTTGATTCATTTGAATGTAGGACTTGTACTTGTAATAGTGTATTGCTGCCTCTATATATATATAAATGTACAACTTTACGAGATGGAAAGAACCATAAAGAATATCATTTTCCAAAAGAAATACACTGGCCATGAATGTCAAATAATATGCAAATTATCTCTGCCTCATGCAATTACATGTCAGTCAAACTCTACTTCCTGTGGGGTGTGTCCGGTTTAATGCAAAGTGTGACTCAGTCCATCTGCACATCAGTGTCAAACGCAGGTCCTGCTGTGTGTCAGTGTTACCTTGATTAAGAAGTCACAGTCCTCCACTTGGAAAGCGATGTCTTTGACCCCATCTCCGTGCTTCTTCATGTGCTCTCCCAATACTGAGAAGAGATTAAAAACATGTAGAGATAAAGATTATGTGTGTACTTTGTGTTGTGTTCATACAGTCTGTGCTTACTGACGAGGAATCTTACCTTCATTTCCAGGATTTAGAGGAGATTCAAACGCAAATATGATCTGTGGGGAGAGATATGGGGGGGGTTGTTGTATTTTTATGGAAACCATAAATCACGGATTACCGGTAACAGCAATCAATCGTGAGTGTTTATTGATTCCATCAGCAGAGGATTAGGCCACATACCTTATCCTGTCTGATGACATGAGACACCACCTCTCTGCTGCCAGTCTCCAGGCCCTTGTAGGCAAAAGGCTCGAAGCCCATCTTATCACAGTAGTACGAGGCAGCCTGCAAAGCGATCAGACCTCAGTCTTTAATGTACAATTATTTACTAATGATTGAATACGGTAATGTATATGTGTAATGTACTGAACCAGGTTGATCAAAAAGACTCAGAAGCTAAAACACACTGGAGCTTTTCAATGTCAAATTAAAGCAGATGTCTGTTTTTCTTTACATATATGAGTAGTGAAATTTTACTTTAGTCTGTTCAGCTCATCCTATTGTCTTGAATATAATTTCTTGTGAGCACAGTTGCATATTAATTTTTGTGTTCATTGACATCAATTAATTGTTTCAGCTTTAAATGTGAGGCGAGTCTGTTATTCATTTACAGTTGGTCTGGAGGAAATAAGCAGAGAGGCTGGAGAGGCTTTGGGTTAAACAATGTTATGTAAACCGAATATGGAGAATAATCGTACAATTGTAATATAGGTAATAAACTAAAACTTGTTGATTAATCAGTAAATACTGACATTTTAACAGTTCTTCAAATAAGCCTACAATATATTTTACAATCCATTTCTGTCTTTAACACATTCATCCAAATCCAAATATGAATCCTATGCAGACAATGAAATGTGCTTTGACTGGTGCTGAGATCATGAAAATGACAGAGGTGACAAAGTGTTTGCATACTGACCTGTTTAGCATTGCCGACCCAGAAAGTGAGATGATGAAACCTGAGAAACTTTCCCCTTGCATGCTGACAGACAAAAATACAACAGACAAATTATTTATTTTATAATATCATCATAGTGCAGTGAGTTTTGAAGTGTTTTAGAGGAAACTTTGTGTTTGGTCTAGGTTTAAAATTATTCATTTATCCCTGTAACCTTCAGACACTTATATATGATTCAGGGTTTCTCCTGCTGTAATGCGAACAGTAATACATCAGATTTCTGTCTATAAGTTTAATCTTACCTTCTCTCCTTTATCTGTGTAGCTCGTCTAAAAGGAAAGAAAACGCATAGATCATTATGACTTTACCAGCAAGTTCTGCAACTATTACATTTCTAATGTGACTTAATTGGTCCTTATTCTCTGTAGATCCAGTTATCCCCTGCTCATCATAACTGACTCTGATGACGGCGGAGTTTCTTACCATGGTGGAAGTAAAGATGGGCCTCAGTCCAGAGGAGACAAAGAGATCAAAATCAGTGTCTGGCCCGGCGGCGTGCAGATAAGTACTGACCTGATGACCAGCTGTGATTGGTCCTTTGGAATATACACCCACCTGCACACCTCCTCGCTTCCTGCTGCACTCGAGCTAGAAAGCTCAACAGCAGAAGCCTGTGTTGCGTTCATTGGGGGTCCAGTGTCCAATCAGTCCTCAGAGCTTCTGTTGTCATAGAAACATGGACACATTAACCTCAGTGGAGGGAAAGTGATTGAAAGTGAGTGAAATACTGACACTACTTTTGGGATGTTGTTCCCCCAAGACACCTGATAGACTTCTCAGGTGAGCATGTGATGAAGCTCAGGAGGAGAACTTTTTTTTTTTGTAAATATAACAGAAGTTCACTAAAGCAAGACACATACAAATAATGTGAAGTGGGAGCACTGGACCGAGCCAAAGATCAGACAAAGGAGCAAAATGCCTTACGCCAGTCCAGACTGTTTCTCTTTTCAAGTTTTTGGTTTTCACCACCAGGGGGAGCAAAAACAGTTTGATATAAGCAATAGAGACCAACCATGTCAGTATCTACCAGTGCTAGAACTTTCTATCTGCATATGAACTGATTAACTGCTGTAAATGGCCTGTTTTCATTATTATTCATGAGTAAGTATGTATTTAATTAAAAGCCTTTAATCTCCTTTACATGAGGATTCAAAAACTGAAAGAAGGATTTAAAAAAAAAGGCTGTGATCACGTGTAAAGAAGGGTCTAACACCATCAGCTTCCTGCACTATATTTAGCAATAAAAAAGGCCTGATAACATGATGTGAGGTTATAAAACCATTCACAGTAGATGTCTGGCTCTGCAGGGGAAAATGCCATAGGAATGAAGCAAACATAGACTGTTGACTGGTATTGGGGAGCGTATGAGGTGAGGTCCAGACTGCTACAGACCCATGGCTGATGAACAGTGCCTATAGTCACAGCTGCTGAGCTGCAAACTGCAGGAGAACTGCACAGGCATGTCAGATGCATGTTTACATACATTCCACCATCTGTCAGGGAGCTTCATGAGAACAAAAGTCATGCAAATTATGCAGCTGTTCCTGAGGTCTCCGTGCACAGGTCTACTTTTAAGCTGACTATTGAAAAATGGAAATTCAAACTGAGACGTGATCGGACTGGGGTGCACAACAAATTTTGCATAACTTGTCAGAAAACAGACAAAAATGACAGTATCTACATATTATTTTCAGATATTTCATTTACTTCATTGATTAAAAACAAACAAACAAAACAAAAAGAACATTACACCCGAGACACTAGAACCTCAAAATATTTGATTTTTTTCTTATTAGAGAACTATTAACAATCAATTATCAAAAATGTTGCCAGTTAATTTGTTTTGTTTTGTTAGTGATCCTTAGACTTCAGCTCCTTTAAGCGGGGGAGGTATAGCTGGCTTCGTGTGATATCTTGGAGCACAACGCCCTTTAGCGCTGACCCTTAAACTTATCACCAGTTCCCCTTCTTGCTTCTCCTTTTTGGTTTCGTTTTCTTGTGACTGCTGTTGGAGTTTTTTTTTTTTTTTTTTTTTACTATTTATATTGCCAAGAAGATTCTGTTTCAATATTACTCACGTCAGTTTTGAAATCTGAAACTTATTATGTCTCTTCACACTGTGTTGACCTATGACTGACAGAAGTACGTGCGCCTGTGCACACTGAGCCCGCTGAGTACGTCTGTGTGTACCCAGTTTGTGCCGCGCTGTGATTTTCTATTGGTGCGCTCCAGGAGTTTGCTGCTACCTGATTGGCTCGGCTGTGGGTGTGTGCGATTAACCCTCTGGAACTGTTGCTAACGCTAATTGGCCGGTTGGAATTCTTTACCGCCATTGGTTTAGAATGTTTAGTTTCCTCGCTGGCGATTGGATGGCGCTGCAGTCATCATAGAAGAATGCGGAAGTCGTGTAGTCTACTGAGTCACCGTTGTGTCAGCTGATTGTTTCTGAGTGAGTAACTCGATTTCATTTTTTAAAACTGTGTAACTTGCAAATAATGTGTTGTGTGTGACATGTTGTCCGACTGTCAGAGTTGTGTTGGACGTGTGAACCATGAGCTGTTTTGTCGTTTTCTGTGGGAGACTAAGCGATTTTTACACACTAACCTCCAGTAGTGGTGCTATCCGGTAGCTAGCACGATGCTAACGTGTGCAAACAGTGCTCATACACACACACGCACACATACTTTCGGTTTGTCATGTAGTCGCCTCCTAGCACAGGACGAGTGTTTAGTGGGGCTGTCATCCACTTTCACTTTCAACGTGACTTGTCTGTAAACTTTATCCGTGTGCTCACCGCTTCACACCTGTTGTGT
>OMNW01031255.1:0-13821 GCA_900303245.1 Selene dorsalis | reverse complement strand
GTGCACACGTCACCAAAACCTCACAGGCAGCTTTCCAGAGTGTCAGGCAACATTTCAATGCAATAAATAATCACAACATCTGAATCAGCACATGAATGTATATCTGTATCGACTGTCACGTCTGATGTCAGATGAAAGGCGGTCGGCACGCGTGATGGAAACTCAACCTGACTGAATGAACGCAGCTGAAAACTAACGAGTTCACATCTCTCTCAGCCAACCACAAACAGCCTGGGCATCAGAGAGGGAGTATATATTCAACATCTCTTATCTCAGAAAATTCAAAAGACAAGAGAGACGCTCGCCCACAAGGTCCAGGCCACAGAGGCTGAGGATGCGTCCTTTACACAGGTGCTTCTGATTTCATCCCTGTTACGCATGGTATTTGTTTATGTTTTTTTAAGTATATTTTGGGGCATTTTTTGCCTTTATTTGAAAGTATAGTGGAGAGAGACAAGAAATGAGGAGGCAGAGAGAGGGGGAATGACATGCAGTAAAGGGCCGCCTGATGCGGGATTCAAACCGAGGCCGACTGCAGTGAGGACTGTAGCCTCTGTATATGGGGTTCCTGCTCAACCCACTGCACCACATGACGCCCTTATTTATGTCATCTGTGCACACTACTCATCTTTGTTACATGGTTTAGATATAGGTTTCTAAATGTGAGTCTTTATTCGTGGAAAAATTGTGTTTGTTTGTTTTTTTACACTAGGCAGCAGTTCTCAGTGTATCAGGACAAACCTGATTAACAATATCAGTAACCTCCTCCCAGACTACTTCTGCTTCATCAGTCTGTGGAGGTCTGTTCGCGTTACCATATATTCAGCCACTGTGAGCTTGGACCTCTCGGACCAGAACATCAGTTTCCTCCTGAGAGAAGTTTGGCTGTCTGGTGTCACTGTCTCCTTCGTCCATGTCCAAATATAAAATGACAAAGTTGCAGTGAGACTCACCTGCAGCGCATTTAAAGGTGAGGAGAGGAGCTCATTTGATTGGTGAAGATCTGAGTCGGCCGTGTTAAACCCACTCACGCCTTCTCCCCTCCCTCTTTCCCACTTGCACCGGTAGGAGGGACAAAAGTGGGAAAGAGGAGCACCTGTGCGGGGGGGGGTGGTGACGCACGAAACTTGCAAAGTGCACCTGGACACACCCGTTGTCACGGCGCACCTGAGCTGTGCTTCACTTGCACCCGGTCTACGAAATTGGAGCCCATTGGTCGACTGAGGTGGACGTGAAGTGGGATGCGGAGCGCTGCACTGTGGAGCTGAGTGAAAGAGAAAAACAACATACAGCAGAGCTCACACCGCTCAGTTTACACCGGAGACGACATAAATCACAGGCTGTGAACTGTACTTTAGATGACTGCAGGTTTTATGATTGAAACAGCAAATCTGCAAATGTTAATATCACCTATCATCATAAATGCTGACGTCCTTAACACCATAATGTCCACAGCTCAAAACACTTATTGCACACTTACTGGATGTAAAATAGCTTTCCACGTGGGGCACTGTAATTCCACCTAACGTGAGCCACATTATTTTGAAATGCTTCAGCAAGAAAAAAAAAACAAGTCTTAATTGCAGACAAGTGAAATCACTCAGCGGTGCCATCTTCTTGTGTGTCTGTGTGAGCATGTTTTGCTGAGGTTTGTGAGTTTAGTACACCGGCAATCAGAATTTAATTATGTCTTAATTTAATCCCACAATCAGGCAGTGACGAGGGGGATGTAGCACAATGAATGTCAGAGCCGTGTTTCCCCCACAGGCAAATAAACCATACACACGACAAAGGGGGTAGTGATTCAATTATGACCGTAGTGGGGGGGCCTTTTGAATGATAAAAGCTATTCAGGAGCTCATAAAAATGACAATTTAAGGGCATCAGCTCCATCTTCCTTAATGTTAGCCATTGCCAGGGAAACAGAAACGGCTACACAGTTGATGCATCAGCTCCTGCTACAGACAGAGTGTAGTGTTAGTAGATCTAGTTTAAAGAGATAAGTACATGGAACACAGTGCTGGGTCAAAAAGTGTTAACATGCAGTTCATAGTACACAGCAACAAAATCCCAGTATTGCATCAGTAATGCAATATTGGGATTTAAGTGCAGGTTGTAAAATGTCTGTCTGTGACTGTCTCAACCCACAACTTCTTTCACCGTCTTTATCTTATTTCACAGCTGCTGTCAGCTCTCTTTGCTGTAGTTACACAACCACCTCGTAAAAAAAAAAAAAATAAAGCAGGCTTTTTTTCATATTAACAGACTAGTTTGGAAATATCAGTGCCAGCTGAGTTCACATCAGCATCTGAGCCACATGCTCTATTTTGTTAGGAAAAACACGCTGCAGTTTACCTGGTACCTCATCGAATCACTTCATATCAGTTATCCAGACCTCTGGATTTTTAATGGAACTAACTGAGCATGTGCACAGTTGAACATGTCGTCGAAATTTGCACTGAGCTTTGTGCAGTGCATCATGGGTAATGATGAATATATTTTATACTTAGGTCCCACAGTATGTTTTCTGTGTTTAAGGAGCCTTGGACATTAGGAGCCATGTTTGTCACCCACAATAATAAGGGCTAAGGCAGCGGTCCCCAACCCTTTTTAATGTCATACAATATTTTCACAGACCGGCCTTTAAGGTGTGGCGGATAAATACAACAAAATAAAATGATACCACCAACACAAAAACTGTGCTATTTTGTAAATGTAATAATAAAGGTGAATCCACTGTGTACTTCTATGTAACTTTATTAGCAGCGTCCTCCTGACATGCGCCAACAACATAATAAGAGTAACATCCTCTCTGCCCCCTAACGCTCTATGGTCGCTATGGTAATCCTTTAACATGCCTTCAAAATAAGATACACCACAAAACAAATATAAAGCACATGAAAAATACAACTCACCATAACGCTGAATCAGTGAGAGCCCTGAGCTTGTTCCTCTGCAACGAGACAGTCCCATCCCAAAGACCTCTGTTTTTCACTCATTTTGCTTGTAGGTTTAATATTAGCGTTGATGTATCACGTGACCGAGACAAGCATCTTGACATGTGTCAAGAGTGAGTCAAAAGTGAGTCATAGACAGATGTAACGGAGAGAATTTTTCAAAATAAAACATTGTTCAGACTCGGATAATAAATAAAACAGAAATGATGTAAGTTATTTATTCTTTCTGTGCGGCTCGGTACCAAACGACCCACGGACCGGTACCGGACCGCTGGGCTAAGGGACGGATGACTCACCATGCAACACCTGTCTTAGTCTCTGCAACACGAGATCTGGCAAGAGCAGATATTGAAGTAGCAGATTAAACAGAGCAGTAAAATAGTCACAGATTTGCACTTGTATTGTATGGTTGACATGGACAAGCAATAATCATCATCCCCCATTTAGGATATAGGAAGTTTCTACATTTCATAACATAGGTGCTGCTTGTAATGTGTCACCTTTGCTATATAGTATCTAAGTTTTTTCGGTGATGCCCTGTTGTTTGCTATGAAACTAGAGGGCATGTATTAAAGCTGCTCTGGGCAGACAGTAGGATCTGCACATGTGAATGAATTGCGTGTTGGTTTGCTGTAAATCAATGACTGTTTTTGATAAAGACTTTGTAGTTCTCATTTTTACTTATAGGTTTGTTTTTCACTGGTTGACTCCATGAGCCAACCTCTAGCTCTGTTGTTTGGCTAAGGGATGCTGTATTGTTGCTGCCAGCAGGAAGCCGGCAGCAGGAAGCTCAGGCTACCAGCATTTGAGGCTCTCAGTGGGTTCAAGAAGTTCTCTGTCCTCATGGGGCTTATAAAAACCTTCGAAACACCCAGTGGATTGACTGAAAAATTCATGGTTGTCAAGCTGTCAAGACTGCTCTTTACCAGTTCTTGAAAAATTGTCATCTGTGGAGGTTACGAGGATTTCATCCTGCAGCAGGGAATGTAAATTTGTTGGTGCCTTGCCTGAGAGTATTATATTGACATTCAAGATTCTGTGAAGAGTGCGATAACAAAAAGACAACAATCACTATACCGTGGGTTGATATTAAATCAAGACGTCACCTCATGTGTTTTTTGACCTCTGTTTTAATTTGTGGTTGTTGACAGGAGCCGTTCTTTCAGATGGACCCGGCTGTTCTAACACCTTTCCACAGGAGTCCCTGGGAAGGGATCCAATTTGACATCTTTATGTCCCTGTGGTTGATAAATCGAAAAACTCTAACAACAGTGCTCAGTACCGGCCCTAAATCGTCAGCATTTCTTCTTCCTCTTCTTCTTCTTCTTCTTCTTCTTCTTGTTTTTGTAATTTCCTTTCCTTTCACTGGACAAATCTTCTTACTCCACAGCTTCTCACCAGGTGAAAGCCTCCCCACCCACCATGATGTGGAAACTACTGCAGAGACCATTACCTTTCTAATTTACGCTGTGGAAGATTCTGTTATGTGAAAATGGAGGAAAGAACCAGCACCTTTAATATGTTTATTTCCCTCTAAGAAAAGATTTTTCTAACATTGTCAGGTGTTATTATTATTATTATTATTATTGTTATGTTCCTTTTTTTGGGAGGGGGGGGCGTCAGGTTCAAATACTATAAAAGATGTGAATCTATTACAAGCTTTACACCAAATTACCCTCAATGAATGAGGATGAGAGGGATTAGTTATATTATGTCCTGAAATTAATGATTCATCACCACAAAATGAATGAGTATTGTCTCCAATAATCTTTTTTTTTTTTTTTTTTGAGAGCAGTCCTTTACTCATGCCTCTCTGTTACATTGCTATGTAGAAGACAGACAGGGAAACTGTACCTGAAGGTAGCCTATGGAACATATGTAGTGACTCACTGCACCAACTGATTGCAGTGATGACTAATTGTGAAGAGTTCGATGGGTATTGGAAAATCAGCGAGCGTAGTGTACTGAAAGGCACAGCCTCCCTCTCTACAGAAACACAGAAGTTGCCATGTCATGACTGAGGCGTCGTCTGCCTCTCAGGAAGTCATTCTTCTACTTGCTCTGTGTTTTGAAAAGTTAGCTGTCACACAAGGCATACTTTAAAGCATCTCCTGCCAGCTGCTCTGTGGTCAGCTGCTGCTCACAGTGAGCAGTTCTTCGTCGCTCTCAGAGGAATCTCACTGGTTATTGTGTGTATTGCATAGCAATCCATAAATCTACATTTTCTAATGGACTCATACTCAGTAAGTGATAATGTAGAGTGAGCAGGTTGTTATAGAGGGATAAATGGTTACTTTAGTGAAATAAGTAATTTTTGGTTAAAGTGTGATCTCATTGATCTTTAAATTGCCTCTGAAAAAAAAAAAAAAAAACTGCAAGCAGCGGTTGAATAAGCCTTATCTGCGCCCATAGTAACAGCTGATCAGCGGTGAGTTGATGAAAACTTTTATTTATAATCCACATTAAACCACATGTTGAAATGAGACGTGGGACTTCTTTGGTGTTGTTAAAAGTAATGTCTGCAGTTTTTCACGCTGTGGCCCCGGATGTTGCAAAACTGTGAACACATTTTTTAATCAGAAGTCGTTGTAATCACCATACACCGCTTTACGAGAGCGATCCACGACTGCTGCCCAGAATCGGAGGACAGGAAATTCTCTGGGCAATTTTCAGCCATTAGAACATGAACGAAAGGTTTCAATCTCTCCTTCTGAAGCAGTAGCCTATGGAAAGGTAACAACTGTCACGGCCGATCAGAGCGGCGTCCCTAGCAATGTTCTGTTACACAGCAATAACAGACCTTAGAATGCACCGATTGACCAATCAAAGGACAGCATTTAATAGAGCTGTGTAATAAACTGTAATAGCTTAAGCATCTTTTAGAGCCCCGCTCAGTTCTTCTGTCTAGAGATCATCTTAGATCATCGCTCTGTGGAGACCAGAGCATCTGTTCCAGGACTCTTTGTTCTGTCTGTCTCTGAAGAGAGTTAGATTAAAGTATAGAACAGATATATTATAGATAGAATTGTTTGGAAGTCCAGATAGTTTGATTATTTTGGACGATCCGGGTTCAGTTGAAATGATTTTTTACATGTCATTCTCACTGGAATGTAATGATGATGTTGGGTCTTGTACCAAACAAACATGTTCCTTTGCATCTGGAGAATGTGATATACAGCACAATAAGACATACGACGCTAACACTGTGCAATTATATTGTACCATATTTTATTTTCCAAAAAAAAGATATGCAGATGACGATTAGCTCCAACAGAATGAATAAGTACTGTTGGGAAATAGATGGTCCATCAGGAGCACAACTCCTAGGCATGTCTGTGTGAGTGTGGCATGTGCACAGAGGGGCTCAGACAAGTAAATGGACTGTTAATATAGTGTTATATAGTGTTCTTAGAGTAGTGTTAGAACCTCCTCAAAGAACTTCAGGCCACATTCACTCATTCACACACATTCACAAAGCGGACCACATACATCCACGACTGGCGGAGCAGTGATTAGGAGCCTGTTACGGGTGAAGCCATCAAGCCTCTGATTAGCAGACAACTTCCTCTCCCTCCTAATAGCTGCTCTGCATGTGCTGCTGACGGTTAGAAGTCAGCCATTACTGCTACAGTGCAGAGCTCCCTGCTTTTATTTAGCAGCTGCTGTGGGTGGTGATGGGGGTGACTGAGTTTAATCCCAAAGTCAAAGCTGCAGCTTCAGCTACGAAACAGTAAAAGATCCTCATTTGTGGTTTCCAGACCAGAGGCAGGATCAATAAACAACATGTTGTAGCTGCAGCAGTTTAATATCAGACCATACACTCCTACGATGAAATGAACAGAAGTTGCAAGGTTTAAATTCTAATATGACCTTTTTGGATCGTGAGGAGATGGGAGAAATTGATTATCCTTTACTTAAATGGCTGATAACTACTCAACACGATAGATAGATTTTAAAGCTACGAGTTAATGATGACAATAAACTGTTTATTATTCTTTTAGGACATGTTGCCCAGCCCCAGGATTGACACTGTGCCATATTCAAATTTTTCAAACATAAAAAAAAAAAGGACAAACTTCTACAGGGACAGTAAAAGTCTTATTATGTCCTTTCAGAGGATAACAAATCATTACCACATAACTTTGAGGCAGGACTCTGTGATTACCATAAACAAACGAGTGTCACTCAGAGGTTTGGCCGGCTTCATGTGTATTTTTATGTTGTGAGCCGTGAGGTCAGGTTTGGCAGGACATCAGCTGGACCGGTTCAGAGCACATAAACAATGGGGGACACAAACACAGATTAAGATGACAAAGCTTCATCACATGCTTGTTTGTGATGGTCGTAGACAAAGAACAGGAAGATTTTTTTTCTAGTTGGATGAGCATAAATCTATGATGTGTTTTTTTTTTTGCACATGTGCAGTCAGTTCTGGATGTTAGAGGATGTAGTCCATTTGCTACTTTATTCTTTTCTTTCCTCACCTCACTCTGGTGCACATTATCAGCTGTCTGCACACGTTGGCCCTCTGGACCGTCCCTGTCTCCAATCTCAATGGCCAGAACAACAGCTTTCTCTCTATGGGTGGATCCAATGACCCTGAGGCACCGAGTGTAACTTGCCACCATATCATAATCAATCCTTCAGTGAGATAGCAGCGCCGCGGGGCACGTGGGATGTGGAGTTCAGATAAATGTTGCCTTTTACTTAGCAGGAAAAAAACAAAACAAAACAAAAGACAATAACCGTTTACCTCTCAAAGGGCAAAGCTTTAGCATATTGAAAACAGATCAAGAAATTAGTCATGTTTACAATATAAATGGAACTGCCAATTGTCAAGCTTCTTCCTGCCAAAGTGATTCATGAAGGAACAGCTGCTACTCTGGTGCACCGGTTAAATGAGTAACACCAGCAGCTCGCAATCACACAACCTCTAGCTGTCAGGATTTGATGTCCTAAGTGTTCCAGCGGTGCATCAAATTGTAGGTTTTATTAAATGTAATTCTTGCAAGTGTGTGTGCGTGTGTGTTGTTGTGCGCAAATTGGGTCAACATCTGGTGGTTACGTTTCCTGCATCCATGCTAATGAGCATGCACCATGAGAGCAAATGGTTTTCACATCCACCTGTCTGTGCAGGTCCATGTGAGGTAAATTTCATCATGTGGGCGTGTCTGCTGAAGTCTGTTGACGTTATAGACAGACCCCAGTGTGGTGAAGGTGTTTGTGTATTAACGATAGTTTGTTATTCTTTTTCATAACCTCGCAACCCAGTCATGTTTGTGCACAACTAAATGGGAGACTTTTATAGAATGAAATAGCCCGGTTGCCTGGTGACTGAGTGGTTAGGGAGCATCGACCCATGTACGACCCATGTTGGCATATGCCTGAGGTGCAGATCGCCGGTTCCACTCCTGGCCCACACGGTCCTTTGCACTTTTCATTTCCCCAGTCTCCATGGTTTCCTGTGTCTCTACACTGGCCTATAATATATATGTGTATATATATATATATATATATATATATATGGGGCTCACGGTTCGGTACGGGTTCGGTACAATGGGATAAAAGCAACAAAAAGTCACACATGTACAAGACTAGCTTTTTTGATTTCTTTTGAACAGACACCAAGTGACTGCAAAACTAAAAACTATCTTCTGTTATAAATGTAAAAACGTAATAGAATAAAATATAAAACAAGTGCATCAGCAGTGTTATAATACGCGTATAATACACGTCACCACGTGTGTCACCAAGCACCTTTGCGTACCTTCATTGGGAAGCCAAAGTGTTCCCACAGGCGATTTACATGAAGCAGACGACTCTTAACTCCACACCTCTCATCACTTTTCTTCTTCGTCAGTAATGAGGTTGCCGGCAACTTTTAGGCTCATTACCGCCACTTGGATCGGAGAGAGGACACGACATACTCCCTCCGATGTATTCATGGTATGACTGTGCGGACCGAACCGTGACGCACGTACCATGACGATACAAGTACTGTTACACCCCTAATATATTTTCAGTCATGGAAAGAAATGATTAGACCACCCTTGTTTCTTCAGTTTCTTGTTCATTTGAATGCCTGGAACAACTAAAGGTACATTTGTTTGGACAATATAATGATGACAACAAAAATAGAAGAGTTTAATTTAAGAGCTGATATCTGGCCATTTTCCATGCTTTTCTTGATAATAACCAAAATCATTTCATTGGCATTGTACTCCCAAAAACAGTGTTTTTAGGCACTCCATGTTTTCTTTTCTGTCTGTTAGTCACATGACACACACAGGAGTTAGTACTTGATTGCATAACCATTGTTTGTAATGACTGCAGTCATGCCTCTTGGCATGCTCTCCAACAAGGGTGGTCTAATCATTTTTTCCGTGACTATATATACATATATATGAGGAATGGGAAAACACAATTACATGTGTGTTTTCTATATCTGCTCTTACACTACGATGTCCACATGACTCCAGCATCTGTTTTTGTGTTTTATTGTTTTGTTTGGACAGACTGTCGTCTGTTTGACAGCTGTGGGCGCCATCAGTGGCCATTAATAAATGGGGTGCTTCGTTGCTTCTCGGTGCCATCAGGAGTATCCCATCATTCTTCTACCGTGCACATACTGTATGTGCAACCTGACCGCGCACACCATCATGAGTTTGTTGTTTTAATGAAAGCATGTCCGCGTCCATGCCCACAGGCTGCATCCGTCTGAGGTTAGACTGAACCCATGAACTTGCCTCTGGGAGCAGAAATGGAGGACGCTGGAAGAAATTAAAATCTCTTGTGGTAATATAAGCCACAATATAATATTTACATCAATATATCACGAGGCTGACTCTGTGCAGCACAAGTAATGGAACTGATGGTCGTCAAATACGTGATCATGACACAGGACATTATTATTGTTGCTGTCTCTGGATTACCAATCGATTCTTAGTCTGTGCTGGAGCAGCTCGCTTCATTAGATTGTCCAGTTGATGCTCACACAGACGATCACAGTCTTTGATGTATGGTAGTGATTTAAACTGTATTTGGTTTGATTTTCATTAAGCAAAAAAAGAAAATCTAAAGAGACTTTGGAATAAATTTCCCAATTGGACAGTGTTTCTCTCTTTAGGGTATTGTATCTCTGATTTAGAAAAAATGAAATTTAAAAATGATAATGGTCCTCAGCCTCCGTGTGGACCTCTACGCTTTTATAAGATTTGTGTGGACCAACCTGTAATTACAAAGGCTCCAACCCCCAAATACACAAAGATATAAACAGTCTGCCTCCAGTGAATGATCTGTAGCGTGTCAGCCATCGGCTCTGTGAGTTGCTAAAACTGACAGTCCAGAGACACGATAAGCTTTACTTAACACACATCACATGTCACTCCTTTCACTCTGGTTTTCACCACGGACGTGCACCAATTGTCACTGCACTTGTCTCTATCTTTTGCACGATAAGGAAATAAATAAACAGAATTTATATATATAAAAAACTCTAAACAAAGCCACCCACTTCTTTTGTGCATCTGCCGTGGCCTAGAAAGCTGCCTGCTGCCCATCCCCGCAGCTGTCTGCTTCCCTTTGATTCCTGTAATAATGGGACACGCTGGTGTAAGACAGATAAATACAGACTCTACCCCATCCTGCCATGTTTATTCTCTGGGAGTTTTGTTTATCCACCCCCAGATACCATTGCTTCTCTCCCTCTGCTTTTAGGTCCACTTAAATCTGAATCGATGTTCATCAGCCAAGGCCAGGGGTGACTGTAAAGGCCTGACAATTGTGCACTATTGATTAGCATCCACCAGGAATAATTTAAACTGCATATGGCATTATCAATACCTGGTGCTGACCCAGATTCAGTATTACTATTCAGCGAGCATTTGTCAGGGCCAGTGGATAGGCGGAGCGGTGTGCGAGAGCCAGCTGAATGCTGGGTAATTACAAGGGAGACTTGTGGAATCCCTAACGATACCATTTGCCAGAAGCCCTTTTGTTTGCTCGCTTGCTTGTTTATTTGAACTCCTCCTCCATAATGGACTGCTGGGTAATGAGGTCATGATGTAAAACATAAGGATGAATGTAGACCAGCCACATTTATTTTTTCTTTGTGTCACTTCATAGGCCCTTCCATGATAGTGAAGTTGACAGAGTTTTTTTTTTTTTTTATTAGATTTGTGTTTCAGGTTTGTATTTGTGGATCACCAGAACAGTGTGAGGTGTGTGACAGTTAGTTAATTGAATTGTTGGTGGGAAAGTTGTTTTGCTCGGAGACAGCAGAAGAAGAGTGGGCTCTTGTGACAATTTGAGGTTGACTGCAAGAACAACAGTTCCCCTCCTAAATGACTCCTAAAGTGACGAGCACTAAAAAAGTGTTAGTCAGAGCAGAATGCTTGACAGCAATTATCAGAGTGAATGGGGCTGCAATTTCTCCAAAGCCTCCACATTGCTCTTATTCCTCTCTGAATGTTCGACTGCCACTTATTGCGTGGCCCGTTGCGTTACTTTTAATGCTTCTGTCAAGTTTTTCCAGTTGATTTTAAGTTGGAAAGGTGAAGGAAATGTCTATGAAGTCACAGAGGTGATTACTGAGAGATAATAACATTTTTGAAGATGCCTCCACTTCAACACTCTTTATTCTGCTTTACTCAATTGGTTCTGTGTGTTCTTTTACTTTACATAAATCTTCTTTTGACTAAATAACAAGTTTGTAATTAATAACTTTGAGTTATGTATATTTTATCTTTTCAACCTCATTATTATTACATTTTTGAAGGTTCTAGTAACTCTATGACTATTATAGATCTCAATGCCAATGTTAAATTGCTTTCCCTTTATGCTTCTTTGATCTGCGTGTGCAGTTTAGGACACTGTGGTTATCATGTTATTAACCCTTTAAAAACTCCAATGGTCCGCCAGCACCTACATTGTTATTTTTGTGCATAGTGGTGTTACCTCTTGGAGTATCCTCAAGTGTTTCATATCCCCATGATCTGTACAACCTAAGCTAGAAGGTTATGAAAGTCACTAGGCAATTATAACTTGAAAAAGTATTGAAATTATGCCATTAATATAAAAAAAATGCAAAAATCTGACATTTTTTCATCACATTTTACCTAATAAACACACAAAACATGGTGATCTGAAACATTTATAAATGTACAAAGATCAAATATTTCTTAACACTATGCAAGTCATTGCAACAATGTATCTTTATTAGTTTTTGAAATATGCTCATTTTTTAGGAACAGAGTACAGAGGCGTTTTGATAGTTTTCCTCCATCTTCAGTGAGGCTTAAACAAAGAGAAGTCAAAATAATATCAGATCAAAGTAATATGAAAATGTTATCAAATATATATATCATCACATCACAAAACATATTTGTAATCGTTTACCAAAAAGATAATTTATGCCTTGGTTATGACACATAGCAGCACACACACACACACACACACACACTATAAGCCAAACCACAATAGTTGCCTGACAATAGCCAAAAGGTTCAATAACACTTGTTTATAGCAGCTCTGCCTAACACAGAATGTTTACACCACCCATTCACATACACACACACACACAGCATCATCACCACACATAATATGTGGCCACTAAACGATTTGACAGACGTTAGCAAAAAACTAACAAACAAACAAAACAAAACATCTGTCATTGATTGGAATAATAATCAATAAAACTGTACAAACATATCCTGGCACGGATCAATGCCTTCACAGAAAAGGTCTTTATCCTCACTGACAATGGAGTCGGGTCCAGAAGAAAGCACCTCTCCTCTGTCTGTCAACAACAGCTCCGACACCTGCTCGGCCTCTTTGGCGCCACTGAGACGTATGTTCCACATATGGAAACTATGCTACGAACTGTGATGAAAACTACTCAAAACAGGGGCATCGGGTGGCTCAGTGGGTACAGCAGGCGCCCCATATGCAGAGGCTATACTACTCAAAACCAATGGTAAAAACTACTTACTAAGTTTATAGTCTGTCTATCTCTCTCTCTCTATGCACCCATGCATATCTGATCAGTCTGACTCTCCTACTGTCCCGCGACTTCTCCACGCCACTGTGTGTTTTATATGACGTCTCTGCACCACAGGAAATGTAACGTAACATAATGTAATGTAACATAATGTCATGTAATGTAATGCGATGCTGTCATCAACCTGTGAAAATGCTACAGCGTGAAAGATGCGAGTCTCAGCTTTCAGCTAAAGAAAAAAAAAGACCGCTCTAGCTATCGTAGTCTTTATTTCAGGGCAGTTTATACAGGATTATGGTAATTATTGATTAGTGATTTCCAGTGGCCACCCGTGGTCTCTCCATTTTTAAGGAGTTAAAGGTCAAAACCGCAACACTACAGAAACTGTGTTTGAATAGTTCTACTTCCTCTCCACTTTGAGACGATAGAAGAGTTGAATGTGGATTGCATGGTGTTTATCGATGAATGGCTGATTGTTCTGTCCTCAGTTCGTACACCTCTGTGTTTTCAGAGAGGAACCTAAAAATCACATACAACCTTAATTAACTTTTGTGAGATACTATCTTAATTTGTAGCTGTTAGGGGTGGCACAGTGGTTAGCACTGTCACCTCGCAGCAGCACAACCTTGTGTGAGTGTGTGCATTGTTCGTTTCTATAGGCCCCGTTTCCACTGCAGGAACTTCAGGGGGCGTTGGTGAGTGTCTTCATAGCCCGAAAGACCCCGAAAGACTTCTGGTCGGGGCTTGATGTTTACTCTGTGCTGATTGGGTACTCAAAGTGGGATGTAACACCAACAGGAAGCGTCAGAATTTTGCATTTTTAAACCCCAGCAGAAGAGGAGCATTAGTAGAAAGCGATTAGACAAT
>OMNW01031254.1:0-16670 GCA_900303245.1 Selene dorsalis | reverse complement strand
CGGCCGGGGGCAGCCGGCCGGCAGTCAGTACCGTAACTTGTACAACATGGTGCGAAGGAGGACGGTGAAGAGGCTGATGTTTAAGAAGGGCTTCGTCTGTCCCTACTGTGGCAAATGTTTCGAGCGCGTCGGGCACCTGGAGAGACACAAGAGGATTCACACCGGAGAGAAACCGTATCGGTGCGAGATCTGTGGACGACGCTTCAATCAGTCATGTAGCCTCAAGGAGCACCTGAAGATTCACAGAAGAGGTACGTGAAGGTCTTTAGAGTCAGTTTACAGAGATGTGCACACAAAGCAGGCTCAATGTGCACTCTGGGTAAACACATTTGATAATAGAGACATTCTTTCATGTGTTATCCTGCTCGTGGAGGTCACGACCTTTGGCTGTGGAGCTGCTGGGGGGGTAAGCTCACAGGGTTGTGGGGCCTCTAATTCAGAAACCTCAGTAAGAATCACTAGAGATGTGTAAATGAATTATTTCAATTAAAAAAAAAAATCAGTGCTTAGAAACTGGGAATAAAGTTTAGTTTATTTTTATAGATTTATAGTGTAGATGCTTTTATTTTGAAAGTCCTCCGAGGCATCATTTGTATTCCAGTGTTATTTTCGTCCTCTGTCTCGGAGTCTCTTCAGTTCACAGTGGGACGTCTCTGTCTGTGACGTTCCTCTGAGCAGAGAGAAAAAACCATGTGGTTTGAAGTGAGATGACAGTAAACGTGAGGAGGGGGCCGGGGACTTGAACGTGTTTCGCTGACAGCTGGATCCGCCCGGATGGTTTCTAAGAACGCTGCACTGTTGGATCCCCTCTGGGGGGGAGACGCTGCACAGGCTGACCTCTATTAGATAATAATTACCAGGGTCACGTCTCGGTTCGTGCAGTGCAACTGTGAAATAAATCACCCTCAAGACCCCTCAGATACTTTACTCTTTTGTTCTGCTAATCGTTAATGTAGCAGTGAGAAGATAGGATCTTAATAATTAATTACCACCCCCCCCTTTCTGTGTCTGCACAGAGAGATGGAGCAAAACACATCTTCATTTCCTACAGGAAACCATTTACCAGTTGGTAAACCACTCAGATGCTGGTGCTTCTCTCTGTAGGTGGAAGATGACGTCCCGAGCGGTTGTCACGCTCAGTAAACAAAGACAAAGCTGCACCTGCTCCTCACAGGAGTGTATCATTTTTAAGGCGGTCAAAGTTACTGTGCCATGCTGCGTTCAAAGTCGGTGATATCAACTTTGTTGTTTTGTACTTCACCAGCCCGTCTTCAGCTGCGTTTCCTTTTACGCTGGCAGCTGCAGCTCAGACGAGTTGAGTGTTTTTCAGTTGGAAAAACAAACACAGAAGTTGGAAAAAACGGACGATTTAATACAACAAAATGAAAATATAACTGCTTCATACGTGGAAATGTTGAATTTTAACACAAACAATTTAGAAGGTTTTTAAAAACTCGAGAAACAAAAAACTTAGAACAAAAACATGTAACATGCACCAAAACCCATGGGCTGTCAGCTGTTAGCAACTGCTAACCATTGTTGTTTTTACACATTCAAACTGCATAGGAAATTGTCCAGGGATAAGAACTGAACAGTTTTATTTACATGGTTGACTCTAATGTGAAACAATTATGAAAGAGTTTTCACTACTGTTAAGTAGCAGCCATCTTGAATTCTTATGTCGGGGCTTGTGGGATTTGTCCAACTTTCAGAGAGCCGACTTTGGGGACGTTCAAGATCACAGTTCCAACTCTGAGCTCGGGAAATCCAAAAAAGTACATCTGAAATGCATCACATGTCCGCATGACTAAATGCACTGAGCTGCTGCCACGTGATTGGCCTGTTGGATATTTGTGTTAACGAGCAGTTGAACAGGTGTAGTGTCGACTTCTCTCTTCTCACGCAGGTATCCAGCCTGGACCAGTTGAGGTTCAAGTCGGCGAGCTGAAGCCAGTTCCTGAGGTGAATCCGTGCACGGACACGCGTCGTCCTGAGGATCAGAGTCGGGTGGAGACTGAGGACGGTCTACACAAGAGCGAGGAAGTGACCCCGACACCTGTACAGGTAAAGTCTGAGCCAGTGGAGGAGAATATAACACAGCCACTGTTTGGTGGAGGAGGTGAGCAGATTAACGGAGGAGGAGACAACCTCAGCGAGACCTTGACAGCGTTTGAGAGAGACAGTCAGCAGTGGATGTCCAGACTACAAGGACAAAACAACGCAGACATGAGCAGCGTAGAATATCTCAGCGCCTCGGCCGAGAGCGTGGCGTCCTTCCCTGGGATGGCTCAGCTCCTCCCGGCGCCAGTCAAAGCCTCCTGTAGCACCTTCTCCTTCCCAGGGAAACCGTACGGGGAGATAAAAAACAGCATGATCTCACAGAGGCCGTACGGATCCATAGACACGCTCCTCATGTCGGGTGAAGCGCTGCTGCACGGCATGACGGACGCCTCGCTGAATCACCACCGGCAGAGGAGAAGCAGGTCTTTTCAGGTGATCAAACCAAAGAAGTGTTTCGCCTGCTCGTACTGCGGCAAAGTGTTCGAACGCGCCGGTCACCTGGAAAGACATCTACGAATTCATACCGGGGAGAAGCCGTACGGGTGTCACATCTGTGGGAGGTGCTTCAATCAGAAGAGTAGCCTCAAGGGCCACATGAAGACGCACAGGAATGGTACGAATGCAATAATAATGATAATATATAGATATGAAAGTAGAATAAAAATGCTCTTTTAACACTGTTTCCTGATTGAATTCTCCGTCCTCTCCACTGTAAAGGGGAGAACACAGAGCTGCTGGAGACTCGTCACCTGATGCTCACAATGCCTGATCACCCACCGCTGGAGAACCTGGCAGAGCCCCGGACCGGACCGGCGGCCTTTGAGGACCAGTTACCGGGCGGCGAGGCGGTCGGTGAGCAGACGGTGATGGTGAAGGTGGAGGATTTTCAGACTCTGAGTCAGGCAGGGCTGGATAACGGCACCGTGGCTCCAGACCAAAGTCAGCTGTGGACATCAGGACTGGAGAAGAGAGGAGGAGACGTCACAGAGCAGACCGTCTGTGTGCTCTTACATGATGTCAAATACAACCTGAGTCCTGCTGCTGCTGCTGCTGCAGCGGCCAATCAGCAGCAGGGATTTTCACCTCCTATCAAGGATCTGCCTTTTCTAGATGGCAAAGAAAAAGAGGAAATGATGCACAGCGATCAGTTTTCAGTGATGGGGATGCAGCCGAGGAGCTCCGACATGACTTTCACAGCTGAGCTACAAGACCATGATATTATACAGGAGGTGACAGTGAGTGATTACAGCGCAGTGGGCGACCAGACTCAGGGGAGAGCTGCTTATGAATTTAACATGACCACCGTGGGCAACCATGATCCCACCATCCCCACCTCCACACAGAACTGCTTCATATGCTCGAGTTGCGGGCAAAGCTTTGGTAGTTTCAGTTTATTTCAGCAACATCAGTGTAAAAGTGTCACTGAGTGATCTCTCACGTTCAGGGAGGAAAAATACACAAAAGTCCACCAGGCTGCATTGCAACGAATATCAAAGCGCACACCAGTTCATTCATAATCGCAACCCGTCAAAACAAAGTGACGGATCAATAAAAACCCGTCATGTGTCCCAAAACTTCCAAAGGTCGAAAAGCAGAAATAAGTTTCTATTTTTAGCCCGAAGTTAAAAAAAAAAGAAAAAAAGTCACATGTAAATTACTGCACGATTGCACAAAATGTTTTCCTGCTACTTTGACTCATTAAAATAACGAGACTTTTTTAGAAATGATTGAACACATTGTTGAACACAGTTTTCTCTTTGCTGCTCACAACCAGTCACTACTGTCACTTTACTGGACTAAGTTTAATCAGACTTGTTTGTATTTGAAAAAAGGCCAAGTAACAGTTTCTTAATGAAAAGATTTTGAGTTTCCTGATTGAATTGATTGCATTATGTATATTTTTTTTCATAATTGGCAAATAATCAGTCATTATCGGTTCAAAAATGTTTTTTTTGCTTCTTTCTTTAGCATTAGACAAGATTTGATGGGGAAAAAAAATCCTAAAATCTTGGTGAAGTTGGAATTTGGAGAGTTTTTTTTTTTTAAATCTTCTTTTGATACTGTTTTTCCACAGTACAGTTTTGACCAAGCTCTGTAAAATGCATCGTGTTGCCTTCATGTGGAGTCACATCAGTGTACTGTAACTTAAAATGTGTCATATTGGCTGAAGGGTGCAGCGAGGACACTCAGAGTTGAACCTTGTTGTTGAGGTTGTTAAAAGCCGGTGTTAAAAATATCCACTGATACTGAAACAAACTGACAGAAGGAGCCTCGTCTTAAATCAAACTGAACAAAGTCTGTTCGTTGCAGCTGTTTACATCAAACTACCATTGCCTGAGATTTCAAATCCACCGCACCTCCCACTGAAATCATGTGTTCCTTGGAAAAGTAAACGAGTACAAGATCATGTTAAATGATATGCAGCAAAACCTGTGCATTATGCATAACTTAAGAAACATGAAATACCTCAGTGATATACATAATGATAAAGAGTTTGAAGCTTCTTTTTGGTTTATTTGATATTTATTTTGTGGGATATATTTTTGTAAGTGATGTCATTGGTCAATGGCAGCAACCGTCAGATAAAACAAAAATACACAGACAGTGCGACGTGTTGGAAAACTGTAAGATGAAACGTCAAAGTTGAGTAAATTGAGAAAGGTCCTGGATGAACAGTGAAGTTTTTAATGGTTCACAGCAGGTGACTGGACTTATAGAGGGTGACATGAATCCCTCTGTAGCACTGAGTGCCTATGTTCTTCACATAAACCTGCCACTGCAGTGTTAATGCCTTTCAAAAACACGTCATGAAGTCAAATGACTTTTTTTTTGTTTGTTTGTTTGTTTTACTTGTCCTTAATTTATAGTGTTTTCACTTGGCTTTACTTTGCTGGTTTTCTCCACCAGAGAACTGATCAATAATTGTAGCACGATTCATGGGCATCACATTATACAGTAGAATGAACTACGTTTGTAAAAATATTATTATTATTATTTTTTGCTTTTTCAAATAAATTCAAAACTAGGTCAGTTGAATTGTGGTGTCTAGCACTGGTTATTTTTTAATATTGATCAGTGTGAATAAACAATGTTGATGATGTTGAATGATAAATCTTTCCTGCACCCCTGCACTCATATTCCTTTCTTTTCTTCCAGGGGTTCAACATCCATGAAATAGGGAAAGACCCCTTGAGCTGAACTGAGGATCCCTGAGGGAGATGAAAGCCTTTAACCACTAAAATGTTACTTAGAGCTGGCGTTGTTGAACTCAGTCATGTAGAGTCAAATACAGCAGATGTTGTCGGATGCATCGGAACATATCATTTCCGGGTCCCTGTTCTGGTCCCGGTCCCGATCCCGGTTCGGGTCCCGATTCCAGTCCCAGTCCCGGTCCCGGTTCGGGTCCCGATCCCGGTCCCGGTTCGGGTCCCGGTCCCGATCCCGGTCCCAGTCCCGGTTCGGGTTCCGGTTCCGGTCCCGATCCCGGTCCTGGTTCGGGTCCCGGTCCCGGTTCCGATCCCGGTGCCGGTCCCGGTTCGGGTTCCGGTTCCGGTCCCGATCCCGGTTCCGGTTCGGGTCCCGGTAAAACAGCCTCTAGAAGCCATTACAGTGAAAAAATGGTGAGGACCGGCCTACATGTCCTCACTTTACAAAATGGTCCTCACTCCAACGGTTTAAAATTCACACCTGTCCTCACAATGATAGGAGTACAAACACATAGTATGAAGAGTAACGCAGTCCATGTCAGGTGGATGAGTTGATAAAACACAGGACGTACATGCAACAAAAGCAGGGTGAGCCCTATAAATGTAAATATATATATCCCTGACTCACTGTCATTACTTCTCTTCTCTGCATAATGCTGAGTTGCAGTCTGCTGAGCCACTCTGGTTTCCTGGCTGCTTGGAAACTGCAGGGAAGTGGAGGAGCACCTCCAATAAAACACTATGCAGCAAGAGTGTAAACTGCTTTGATTACATGTATCATTTCTACGAGAGGAGGCACAGGAATAACTTAACATAAAAGACACTGAGCAGACAGAGCAAGAGAGTAGCCATTGGTAACAAGGTTGTGACCAGTTCTACATAAAACCGAAGGATTTGGACATAAAGACCTGCCTCTAATAAAAGTCTGTTATGTTCTGTAGCTGAAGTAAATAAAGGCTAAACTATTGTTGATCCCAGTTGAGGGTTGTGAACTGTTTGAGGGGGGAAAAGAAAGGCAATGTGTCTCATACTGAGTATGTACTCTATGGCTCAGCTGGACGCATGAGCACTTACAGTTTAGTCTTTGCCCAGGTGGCCCCGGTTTGAATCTGGCCTGTGGCCCATTGGTACATAGCATCTTCTTTGGCTCTGTATTCAGTTTCTATCTTTCTCTATCTCTCTCTCCATATTGCTAAAATAAGGGCAAAAGCTTGAGAAACTTTTTAAAGGGGACATATTCTGCATATTTTACTGTTTTTGCTTACCACTGTGTCAGTTTTGAACACCTACAGAGTAGTTCTGCATGATTTTCAGCTCCAAAAACTCCTTAGTTGTCTCGTAAGGAGGTCATGAAAAATCCCCATTTCAACCGTTATGCAGCCACTTCATTTTGGCTGCTGCCCTCCCTTGCTTTCCTCTGATTGGCTTGCTCAGTGGAGGCCCACATGTGCTTGTTTACCTTGCGTTGTGAAATACATACCGGTCGGCTTTACAAACATGGCCAGCTACAAGTTGCGTTGGTACTTGTTGGACCCCAAGTCTGACCTACAGTTTTCATCTTCTTTGTGGAAGGAAAACAGTTGCGATTTTCCGTATAGATGGCGGTTCAGGGCAGGTTTGTGGGTATGTTTTGGGCAGATCGCTTGCAGTTTGGGCATTCATCCTAATTGGATGATAAAACCTGACGTCAGGTTTTGCGCAAATCTCGTGGAGATTTGGTTACCGAGCGTCCAGAGAAACTGGAAACCAAGTGAAATCTTGTTGGTGGATTATTGCAGTTAGATATGGATGTTCTAAAATATGGAACAGCATAATATCTCTCCTTTAAAAAGGAAACAGTGTGTTTGTTCTAACTTTGTCTCAGATATACAGCTGAAATCACAGCACAGTTTTTTGTCTTTAATCAATTTTTACTTAGTCTGTTTTTTTTTCTTGCTGCTCCACAGCCTTAACTGCATGTTTATTACTATAACCATAGCGATGATAGTCAGTAAATTACCTATTTATACCCTAACCTCCAATCTTTTCCTAAGTCTATCTCTTTCAGGAGACACTCCTCAACTGCCCTTAATCAGAGGGGAGGCTGGAGGACCTCTTGTTTTTTTTCAGAGTGCTTCACACCAACAAACAAGGTAGACTCTCAGAAATCTTTTGTACTTTTATACACATACACACGTAGAAGCCTGCAGAAATCCCTGAGCATTTCTCTATAACAGTAATACCACAAAATTGTGATAAAAGTGATTATCCTTTCTCCCTATCTGTGGTTTGTGTGTCATGTTTCACTTTTCTTTTTCCCTGCCCCATCCTTGTTGTTCTGTCTTTTGTTCTCCTTTCATTGTATCTAAAGTGGCTGTGCATGCATTTTGCATATCTTATTCCACAACACAGCGAACGAGTGGTAAGCAAAGGATGATAAAAAAGGATAATCAAAGTAAGTGAAAGAGATATCTGTTCTGATTATTTAAAGAGGAACTGTGCAGCATTTATAGCTTACCTATGCTACATCTGTACCTTAATTAAACAGCTTCAGAATAATTGTGATCGTTAGATAAATTACTTGTAACTTGTTACAGGGGGAATGGAGGCTCTCTGTCTTCCACCTAGCATCTTTTGGCCGAAAACCAACCTTGCAAGATCAGTGCCTGCGCCCTAGTGTCCAGCTCTTGTCTCGGCGGCACCACAACACAAACATGCCCCGTACCCCGTAATCTCTTGTTTATGATGGATAAGACTACACAAATATACATGTCGTAACATTGTATATGACAAACAACATTATCCACTGCTCCATGGATTGCTTTTTTGCCGGCTTCATTGAAAACCTATGCACATGGCCCAGAGGAAGGTTAGCAAAACAGAGGAAAAGTGACCGGACTTGCATAGTTCCCCTTTAAGCCTCGTTTAACTGAACTTCAGATGGAAGCTGGGGGTAAAATATCAAATATTGATGAAAGTTGTTTTGAGTATACTGTGTTCAATTTACAGTGTTTTCAATGGGAGTCTTATCTTGCCACATTCTTTGGCATTGATTAAATCTTTATGACTCATATCCATAAATATTATGCAGGGTTGGAGGCATACAGGGTGAGAGAGATGTTCCTTGCCATGTTTACTCCATGCCACTCTCAAATAATTTATACAGGATATCTTCTTGGCAGAGTTACTTTTTGGAGTCCATAGAGAAGTAGGTAATAAAGAAGCTTAAGACACTGCAATTACAAAACCTTTCCCTCAACACCTGGTCACAAAAATATAATTTTTGGTGCCGCACATATGACCATCTGGGCACACAGGGTTAATGACTGTATTATTACTATTCAGAGTAGACTACGCACTCACTGGCACTGAATTTAGAGCAGAATAACCTGTGCTTAATAATCTTTTTTTCCAAATAGAGAGCACAATAACCTACTGTAACCTGCTCTGGATTGAAAGCCCAGTGACCTGTGCTGAACAACCTTCAGTGTGCAGAATACAGAATGAGAGGGGGGAAAGAAGTTGTGTTGTCTCTCTCTCTCCTTCTCCTCCTACTCCCCCCCCTCCTCTCCTCTCTGCAGTGCTCTTTCTCCACCTGTCACTCAGTCATACTCTCTCTATTGACTTTTTCTCTCCTCCTTATCTTCTTCCCATCACTCTTCCCCAGCCTGAGCCCCAGGAGATAGACATTCACCAACTCTCTATCTCCTTTCTCCATCGCTCCTGCTCTCCATTTACTGATATCCTTCAGTCTATCGCTACATCCAACTATGTTGTGGTCGTGTCAGGGTCTCTACCTCCCTCTCTGTCGCTGCACTCCCTGTCTGTCTCCCACTCTGCATCAGTGTGGTGATTGAAGGCCAGGATTTGGCACTCTTACTCTCTCTCTGTGTCTGGCACTGTCATCTGTCCTTCTCTCCCTCTGTCCCTCTGCTAATGGACGGCCATGGTGGGGTGCATGTGTCAGGAGAGGCATTCGTGTCAGCTCCATTAAACTGTAACCTTGCGACTCTGAAGGACAACGGTATAATCTCTCTGCCTCTCTTTCCCTCTTTCTAATTCCATCATTGAAATAAACAGGGGTCCTGAGAACTTGTTTTACTATTGTTAGATTATTGAATTTTTAAAAACTTCCCTACTGCAACAAAAATTCAATAACTTACCACTTTCAAGAGCAATTCATACTAAATATCACTTTACCAATTACTACACAGCAAAGCACCACCGTGAATCAAATGCAGCTAATGCCCAACTTTCCCATTCACCTGCAATTGAAAAACAATAAAAAGATGACACCAAACAATGGTGATGCCATAACTGGTATTTGTAGTTTTAATGTAACTACTGAACATAAAATTATCCCTTGCACTAAGAGTCACTGCACTGCTGCATATATATGCTCAGTGCACCTAACATTGTCCACTGCACACATGACTGCAAAAAAGGAAACAAAACTATGATACATATTTAAATCCACTAGCCTGTCTTTTTTCTTTCTTTTTTTTTTAATACTACAGATATCTCCCGTAAACCCTGTGAGACCACATATCTTCTCTTGATTAACAGGTTTGAGGCATGGAGGTTTCCCTTTGGAAGGTTGGTAGTCTCTTTTGGTGAGAGATCTGTCCCAATTTCATCTAACCTTAATTTAGCACAGTGACACTGCTGGAGAGAGGCCTGGGTCAAGCGTAAGGTCACTTCAATGTATTTCTATTTCTTCATAACCCAACGTGGTACTTTGGAGGTGGAAGCTGATGGATGTTGTCTCACTCGTTCGTTTGTCTGCCTTTGTTCTCTCTTTCACTGATATGGAACAAAGAGAATTGCATTGGGTTAGAAGTGGGTATAAGACAGTGATGTCAAAAAACAACAACAAAACAATCAGACTACACCATCCATCAGCACTGTTTCAGAATAGCAGGTGCCATGAAAAAATCATTTGAAATCAGATTGAAGAGAAATCATATTTGTTTTGATCATTGTGTTTGTTCACATTTTATCTGCCGAGAGAAGAAAGGATAGAAAAGATGCATTTCATGTAAGATAAAATATCTTCCCCCAAACTAGGCTGAGTGCTGCCAAGGCTAACTGATTCATACTTGGACTGTCCCGTAAGCTTATGTTGTCTATCTAAAATGCATTTCCCCAAAATAAACTGTTTGATATACAAAACCAAGTGAGTTATTCATTTTTTGTACGCATAAAAAATTTGATCCAAAGGCCATGAAACTCTCTTGTTTTTCTCCTCTACTCCTTACATCTTTATTAAGAGGTGTAACCTCTGTTTCAGCTCAATTCTGCATTTATAACCAGAAGTGTGTTGAAACACGAACAGGCTGAATATATCACAAGATAATAAAGACAAGTGTGTACTTCCCCAGTAAAGTCAATAACAAGCTTCTGTTTCAATATTCTCCCATAAACCTCTATGTGAAACAGGCTTGTAGGCTCCTTAATTAAGCACTTACCTATGGCATTAACAAATCAATACCAATAATTTACTTGATTAGATGATTGATAATCTGTCATTCGATGCACTGATCTCGTGATCTTATTGAGCTGATTGACTGATTAGTTTATTGACTGGTTGAACAATGTGGACGAACAAGGGCAGACAAGATGTAGGGACTGGACAGCATATTGACCGAAGGAGAAAGAAATGTGTAGTGTCAAGTAGTAATATAGTCTGTACAACTATGTGATTAATACAAAGCGACATGCAAAAAAATTTCAATCCTCACATTGTTTCCGAAAAGCAAGATGTGGGACCAGTAAAATGCAACCCAGAGTAAATGCTCCCCCCAAAAAAAAAAACTATTTCATTGCAAAATGTTAAAAAATATACTTTCTGCTAAGTCGATTAAACAAAACATCCAGATCTAACGAGTACTGTGAGCATCACATTAGAGCAAGTGAGCTCTTATTTTTGGTACCATTCTTTCCTCAGTTGTCACCAGTGGATAGCCTGTCCCATCAGAACAGCAGGGATTAGCTGTAGCTTTATTGCTCAGGTGTCGCTTTAGCCTCAAAATTTCACCATCACATCACAGGAATGCACAGTGCTGTGCAGAGTGGCAGGTACAGCAATTCCAGAAGTGTAAACACATTTGCCGTTGAATGTGGCAAAGTGATATGTATACATTGACTGATTACTGGCTAAACTATCTGTCTTTCCCACGTGATCTTATTCACAGTTTTGTGGAAATTTTTAGGTCTGCCTGTTGGGTGAATTTGCACAGGTTTTTTTTTGTTTGTTTGTTTTAGTAAATGATAAGCTAAACATAATATTTTTGCGTATTATGATATAAGTTAAAATGTCAAAGCAACTGAGGGTGGTAGTAATGCACCGAAAAGCTATTTGGCAACTGCCAAAAAACATCAGAAGAAGAAGGAAAGAGTTTTATGGTTGATTTACACCAGCAGGCATGCATTCAGTGTCTAGTGTTGGCAGTTTAAACAATGCAGCTTCTGGTACTACTGAAGCCATACTGTATGAACATTTGAATGAGTTTTATGAACAAATCAGTGCAAAGTCATATCAGTAATGAATGTTAAAAAACAAACAAAAAACAAACACAATCTTCACAGTCTTGGAAATATGATCACAGGGTGACGCCATGAACATCCACCTTCAACTTAAACTCACTACATATAAACATAAAAGATATACTTGCATTGGTTTCTCTGTCTGTGACTGTATAGCAGTTTATAGTCTGTAGTTTATAGTAGTCATTATTTTTTTGGGTGTCAGGGGTGGATGGAAGAATGGAATAAATAATGTCAACTGGTTCATTTGAATTTGTGTGGACTGAACTTTGAGCTATCTATTGTGAGCTGTGAACTCACGCAGCAAGGGGTTACTCACCCCTCTTTCCCCTCACTCTGGAACTTCTTGTCTTTTCTGTCCTTTCCTGTCTTTTCATCCCTTGTAAGCCTCTGTTTGAGCGCCAAACACACTCATAAATCACTCTGCTGGTTTTGTGCAGTGTCCTTTTGAACTCTTCCTCTACTAATGCTGCCATCCAAAATTTGGCGACTTGGGCAAGAGAAAAAAAACAAAAAACAAAAAAAACAGCTTACCAGACTGAGAACACACACACATGCTTGACTTATTGTCAACTATTTTCTGAAGTTGACCCACAAAGCGAGCAGTCACGGAGAGAAATGATAAGAAACAAACTGGGAGGGTGGCAGACAGGGGAGACAATTTTAAGAGTGGCAATAACAAGTGTGCGTGTGTATGTGTTTAGGAGAGAAGAAGGGAGCCAGAGAGATACATTGATGAGAGATAAGTGTATGTGTGTGTGTGTGTGTGTGTGTGTGTGTGTGTGTGTGTGTGGAGAGCGAGAGAGTTAGAGTGAGAGAGATCAGAGCATGTTGAGAAGAGCTTTTGGCTTTTCTCTCTGAGGATAAAGCTTGTTCCGGGCTTGTGCTGCTGAATCCTGCTGCAGCGCTGTCCGTGGTGCTGAATCGGCTGGAGGGTCTTCCGTCTCGCTTTATCTACCTCCCTACTCTCTCTCTGTCTGTCTCTCTTTCGCCCTCTCATTGTCTTCTCCCTGTCAACTTCACAGGCGCTCTATTGTGATGAAACGCAGCATGTTGCCACAACAGTGTCAACGCATATTCAAATGAGAGTAGCCAGACATCGCCACAAAGCGACAACAACCAATTACTTCATTTAGTTTGAAAGACATAATAATCAGCGTTTCATTATTTTCATTAATGCATTATTTCCGTTGACATAATTAATCTCATAATCCAGTAGTCTCCAAATGTCAAGTAACAATAAGATGAGGACAAAGTCAGTCAGGTGAGAGGTGAGAGTGACATGGTCAAAATGCCAGATATTGCAATGTACGCATCCTGGTGCTGGGTCTGTACTCTTTGCCCCTGCCCTAGCACATCTGTCTGCTCGTACTACAGTGAAGCTGGGTAAATCCACACAGTTGTCAGGAGTCTTGGCATTTAACCAGGTCTGTGTAAAAACACACGATTACGGCTCATGATAGAGTTGCTTGCTCTTCACAAGTGCCTCCAGTTCATCACATCTGTCAGCCAGGGAGTTGACATTTTCCATGAGGACTGGTGGTAAAAAAAAAAGGGCTTATACCTCCATCTCTTAGCCTCTAGCTTAGCCTTGGCTCTGCTTGGCTACTTCAGCTCAAAACACTCTGATGCACTGCAAAAAACTACAAGCTACAAAACCTTGCTGTCACTCTCCCATCATCATTCAAATAACATGATGAATATGATGTTACCATATGGTGATATAAAACTTCACATTCAAGAAACAAGCAAAACGAGTGCTGGGGTTTAGCTTGATTTAAATCCTTCACATAGCAAAATTGTTAGTGATCAAGTGTCTATTGATCGACTAATTGCTTAATTAGCCAATCCTTCTGTGCTAAAGACCTGATTAGCTGCCGTGGTAACAAACTGTACTCCTCTTGACTCCTGAAATGCATCTGTATAGCTTTTTAGAGGGAAAGGGAAAAGCTACTCGAATTAAAGGAGGGAAGCAACTTTTGACTCTTGAACACAGAGGAAGTGCCTTCCTCCCCACCATTCCTTGTGAGTAGTGTGATCACAGCCTGTCCTCTAGTTCTGTGTTCACTTACTCTCTATTGTTTTCAACATTTTCCTTCAGGGTTTTATTAGTCACATTGTTCTGGGAGTCTGCCAACATGTAGGCCTACTGTCTATTTAGGGATGAATGTGTTCCCAGTTTGCGTCAGAATTGTGTTATACTCTCCATATTTGTCTTTTTCTTTCTCAGCATTTGGTATGGATGCATCAAAGTTTGGCTTGGCTGAATGAAGCTCTAGGACCAGTTGGCTGATGAAACCTCTGCTTTGACGTTTCAGGGATCTTTATAGTAGTGAACAGCAGGCCTAAAGGTGGTGTTACACTGTATGTATAAGTGATGTTGGATTGTTCGTAGAGAACATCTAAAGCTAATCTCTCTCATCCTTTTCCCTCCTGACTTCTTTTCTCTTGCTCATGAACTCAGTATCATGGCTTCATTTCTATGCGGAGAAAGATGTTTAGTTCATCAGGGTATAAAACAATATTTATACAACTCTGATAACACAACTTGACGGGATCCTTTAGGTCAATGATTATTTTTCATGTGAGAATCCCAAAATGCGCAAATTTTGTTTCGCCGTGGGACATGCAGTCTAATTAAAACATTGCTACTGTGGATAGCAACACTCAGAAAGAAAGAAGACTTTGACCCATTTTCTTGTTCAGACCAACAGTTAAAAAATGCTGCTGCAGGCTTATTAAAACCTCATCACATAATGCCTTCAAATGCCACCAGAAGCCACTTTTTATACAGGCCTTGCCAAACAAACTTTCAAAATCTCCACATCTCACATTTGTCTGTCATTCTCTCCCTCTGTCCATCTCTCTCACACATGCACACACATTTATTTGTTTTTTTTTTATAAGACTGACCTTTAGTCTATATAGCCTAAAGGCATTTCTATTTTGATGGAGGTTATTGAACAAGAGACAAAACGTCAGCATTTTCATTTTCCTGGCCTCTGTCTGATGTCTGCCCGCTCTCTTAATCTGTTTGTCTGGTTATTTCTGCCTTCCTCTGTTATCTCTCTATTATCCCCTGCCCTCCCAGCCCCACCGCCATCACTAACCGCAACCCTGAACTATTTTGTGTTCTGCCAGCAGTGCACCATATAATTTATCCCATCTCTTGCTAATCAGATAATTGTAGCACACTCATGCTTCATAATCCATGAAATCCTGCAGAATTTGTAAAGTGAACACACTAATCTGTCTACAGTGTCGCTCTGTCACCCATTACTGATGGCAACATTCATCACTGCAGCCAGTGAGTGACCCCCACCATCAGATGCTTCAGTTACAACAGTATTTACACCATATCTAGATCTGTATCACTGAGAGGTACAAGTTACAGTAACTGAAATTAAAGGTTGTGTTCAACTGTTTGGGAAGTATAGCCTACTTAATTTGCTTTCTTGCTGATAAGAAGATTGAAATCCCCCCATTAAAGGACCTATTTGTACGTTTTGACATTTCTATTTGTGATATAAGAACTGTAAGCATTAAAAAAATATATAATTTCTTGCCCAACTAAAATAAATCTTGCAAACTTGCAAAAAGGTAGATGCGAGTGTTAACTCTTCTCAATCACTTCTCTTTGATTGTGGTTGCATGCTAACCAGCTAGCCCTAGTCCAACTGAACCATGGTGGGTTTATGATAATGAGTCATAATGATTTCTTGTATTTTGAATGACTGAAGCTGGTGGCTAAACACTGTTTTTTTTTAAGTATATTTTTAGGCTTTTTGCCTTTATTTGATAGTACAGTTGAGAGAGACAGGAAATGGGGAGGCAGAGAGAGGGGAATGACGGGTCACCTGATGCAGGATTCAATCTGGGGCCGGCTGCAGTGAGGACTACAGTCTCTGCATATGGGGCGCCTGCTCTACCCACTGAGCCACCATTGTTAATGCTATTGTTAACTATGTAGCAATAGACAAGCAAAACTTAAAATTCCTCTTCAAATAGGCTTGTCATTTAGTCTGTAGCCAACACTTAGTTTGCAGCTTCAAAGGAAAACTATATGAGGGGCAAATGTTTTTTTGTTTTTTTTTTTAAATGCATACAGTACCACTGCCAACCTAGCTATAGATAGCCTACATTGTTTTAATTTGTATCCTTTAAAGAAGTATCAAACAATATGTTGTATACAAGGTTATGTACAGTAGCTAGCGAGGCTGACTATGTACTGGTCAGGACTCTGGTCTTGTTAATGAGAAGTTGTTAGTGGAGGCTTTGCATTTAGCTCAGTTTGAAAAGAAAGAAAGAAAAGTTTGGTGCAACTGCCTCGTCCATTTTGTGTTGGATTACAACATATGTAACTGTGTAAACGTGGAATACTGTCTAAATCACTTTGTTTTTTACCCTAAAAACACACCATGAAAACTTTCAAACATGAGCTCCTGTGGTACAACCAGGGACACACTTTCACTCCCACGGCCCTCTTTAGGTCCCCACCCCTCACTTTGAGAAACTCGGGCCGTGTCGGGGTGTGTTTTGCCTCCTGACAGATCTCAAATATATCATCTACCTCTCCCCGCCAAACGCCGCGGCGATGCTATCACGCGCAGTCGCCATAACGTCTATCCACCCGTTATTACCAGCTTATAGCCGGATCCCGGAGCAGCGAGTTGTCAGTTGACGGAGCGGGTCACGGTTTACAGAGGGAGGCAGACGGACAGGAGAGGAGCTGGTAGGCGTTTCGCCTCCCGGGACAGACCGCCGCACAGTGACAAAAGTAACTGCAGGAGGAGACGGGGATGCTCAGCGTGACGGACCGGGGCGCTTCTTAACGGGAGGGGAGAGAAAGAGAAGAAGGACTGTGATGATTTGAGGCGA
>OMNW01031253.1:0-27439 GCA_900303245.1 Selene dorsalis | reverse complement strand
TTTTAAGTGATTATGATTACAATGACTTCTATTAACGAAAAGGTCAGAGCTAAATTTGGGTTTGAGATTAAGTTAAAACACAAATAAATAGTTTCATCTCCACTTTTATTGCACAGTGTTGTTTCAGCAGTATTTTCTGGAACCGGTTTGTGAAAAATGTTTAGATGTTGGTGCTGGAAATCAAGTGTCGGGGTAGATTCTTCTTCAAGAGCATGTGACGGCCTGATTAGCTATCACTGCTTCTGTGCTGCACACATACTCGCATCTCCACACACTCCATGTTGCCCCCGATTCATCCTGTCATAGACCAGATGATAAGTCGCTGAAAGCCCCTGTAGGATCAATTCCTCTTCACAGATGGTTCAGAGAGTTCAGTGAAGCAGCAGGTTCAGACTCCAAAGTGAAGGAAATCCACTCTGTCATCCCTGTGCTACAATTATTTGCGTTTCCTCCAGAGAGGCCATAAAACTCTGCATAAAACTCATTTCCTTGCTTCCAGTTTTCAAACTGAAGTGTTCTGATGAAATGCCAGGCTAAGCACTTGCTGAATGATGTATAAATTGTTTTAAGAAATGCCTAGTTTGGCACATCTTCAGTGAAGCTATTCCCTGTTTTTTTTTTTGTTTTTTTTTCCTGATTCATGGCACTTCAGTCTCAGTGGATTCTAGTGGATGTTCTACAGATTGATGTCCCATACCAAAAAAGTGAGATTTAGGATGGCTTCTCCAAGACCAAATGGCAAAGCAGAGTCATTATATAGTTGGAAATTGGCACATTGAGGAGCGAAAGAAGAGTCAAAGTTTTTTTTTCCTTAAAAGGAGGGAAAAAACGGTTTATTCAAAGCAGCATTCTCTTTTATCCAAGACTAACATGCGTGACATTTAGAGGTTGGTGGCTCTCTGTTCTGCATCTCTACTCTTTATGGTGCCGTTTCTGTTTGAGCCTGTTTGTGTTCTTTAATGTCACCATCTATAACTTGACTGTATCCAGGCCTCGATAAAACATTTGGCTGCCAAGTCTATATTACACTGACACATGCTGTCTTGAAAGTTCATATCTGTATGTAGCCATAGTTTTGTCTAGCACCGTTGCCATGCATTCATGCTGTTGTGTATATCTGCTTTGTATCTGTCTTGATTTGCAATTTGCCTGGTTGAACAAGTAAACATCCATTCCTTTCATACTTTGGCCAGTCAATAACAAGATGCAGCGTCCCTGTAAGTTTGATCAAATCCGACCAGTGGTCTATGACAATTTATTTCTTACATTACTGTCGGTCAAGTGAAGGAGGTTGTCGAGCTTTCTGCTTTAATCTGTATTGTCATATTTGTCAATAAGCCTGGTGAAGGCAGCTTATTGAATTAGATCATGCCTCTATTCCAAAAAAAGGGAGAAAACACACTTTGCTATATTTTATCAGATTTTAGTGCCAAATAAGTTCAAACAAACATGGATTGGCTTTCTCCAACAGTGGAAAATACAATGATTTTCCACTGCTTAAACCATAAAAAGGGCATGTTAAGAATTCAGAATATGAGTGATGCCAAGTTTCAGTCAAATAACCATCATGGCAAAGGGAAACCACAATTCAAGACATGGAATCTCAACAAGCCATGAAGAATGTAGAAAAGTAAGACAGTAAAAAACGTAGACAAAAAGTCTAGAAGGAGAAGGAAAGGAATCTTCAGAGGAGGTCTGAAAGGCACTCTGCCCTATTTTACTCTAAAAACACATATGTTGGTTTAGTAAACTTCTCAAAGAATTGCATTCGCTGAGATGTTACTTAATAGTGCCAGGGAATTATCCTGACATTTAGCCCAAGCTATTCCCAAACCAAGAAGTTCTCAAACTCACACAGTTGGTCCCCCCGTGACAAAATCATAACAACTGTCCATAGTTGCATAAATGCAAACTGCATATTTGTTTTCATGTTGTCATACTGGCACCATCAAACCAATGCTGAACTAGCTATTAGTTTTCTATACATCCATGTTTGTATACCAGACAGGAACAGCTATCTTTGGATTACTTTGGTACCGAAGAGTTCTTGACTTATAACGACTGTTTTTGTCTTATTCCAAGGAAGATTGATGGATTATTATTGACAATGACATAGAGATGTTCTGATACAATTTGTCCTTCCAGGGATACTTATTCAGATACCTGGGTGTATTGCCTGTAGCCTACTCTTTCAGAACGGTGAAGAATTGGCACAATTAGATATGTGTGTACCTGCTGATACCTGATCTGTGGCTGTGTTGTCATGTGACACAAAATCAGAAAGAGAAACTACCTTAAGTAGTTTACAATAGTTAGTAGTTTATTCATTTAGTAAGTAAACACCTTTATGTTGCTCCATCTGTTCTTTTTGCCTCACTTTACTTCAGACTCTCTTTTCTACCACATAACACATTTATCACAGACAAGAAACGACTCTTATATTGATTAAATTTAGATTTTTATTATGAAGTCAACCATGAGACACCCAAATACCTCATGCTCTAGTTGCAGCTAACCAATGGCTCTGCAAAAAAAAAAGAAAGAAGAAAAAAGATGCCTCTTCAATTCCAAATAAACCCACACTTTTGGCATGTCTTACAAATCATCAGCTCAAGTTCTCAAATAAAAGTTTGGAGCATCATTTATTTTACCATGAAATGAAGGATTTTATATGCCTTATTGATTTTATCACGCTCCAAATTCGATTATAATCAAAGCAGCATTCATGTAATTCACAGTGACTCAGAGAGACGAGAAGTTGAGTCAGTGTGTCACTTGCCAGTTTAATTGAATACAGTGTGTGAGTTGGTGACCAACACGTTGTCAGTAAAGCACTCCTGTGTAGTTAAATTTGTGTGTGCGTGTGTGTGTTCATGCATGTGCTATGTTAAGTGTTCCAGGAATCAAAGTGAAATGAGAGGGGGGAAAAAGCTCGAGCTCCAAAGGACCTTAACTACACCCTGGAGGGCAAGCACCCCCATGTCACACACACGCACGCACACACATGCGCGCACACACACACACAGCAAAATAGCCTGTAGGTGAACCCCTGAAAGAGAAGAGAGTAGAGCGGCCAACTGCCCTTAAAAGCTGACTGAAAACGTGAATGAAATGCAGTGACCCATGCGGAAAAATGGAAGCCATCTTAACTTAAGAGTAGACGTCAGTTAAAAATGCTACATGTTGTACTAATATTTTATTATTTTTTGACTGTTTTCCTGCCAGTGATGAAATGTTTGAACCACTTGCTTTCCAGGAAGGATCTAGGTGGTTCATTTCCTCAGCATAAGTGCACCATTTGACATTTTGAGTTGGAGGCAGTTTATGATGATGGGGCAGAAACTTCAGACATAATCATCCAAAACATTTAGTAAAATAATGATGAATTAGGGGTGGATGACTTCTGTATGGCATCGATCAGAAGCTTTAAACATGTTGTGTAATGTGAGATGTTTCCTGCTGCACAATGAGCAATGATGCAGCAAACATAAGAGCATGACATGAAAACATTTGTTTTAGTAATTGAATGATTCATTAGAAATGCTGCTTTGGTATTTGTTCTCCGTATCAAAGCATGTGTCAGTGGGTGATACGGACATCCCTGTTCAAGATGTTTTTTAGTGTCGTGCAGTTGCAAATATGCTTTTTAACATACATGTGTGCATATGCCTCCAAGTTGTACATCTGCGTGTGTGTGTGTGTCTCTTTTGGTCAAGGTAGGAGTGTGTGAGTCATGCTGTGTACAGCTGTGGTCCAGATGAAGGAGGCCACCTGCTCCCTCCCTTTCCTTCATTTTCTCCTTACCTCCATCATTTACACGTTCTCCCAGACATACAAACAACCACCAATTAGACCAACCTTGACTCCCTCTGTGCCTGGACTTTACACACACACACACACATGAACACACACTCTGCCACATCATATTTGGCATGTGCTCATGTTGATGCAGTTTGCGTCTGTATGAGACAGTAAAAGGGGCGTAGGGGGAAGAAGAGGGAGTGAAGTGAAGTGAAGAGTGAAGAAGACATTTGATTCAGTCCATTTGAAAGCACTACATTTTATTCAGTGCTTCATTGTGTTGTTTTACTGAGATTAATCCCAGGACTTCAGAAAAGATACTGCCCAAACTGAAATCCCAGACATAATTCTCCAGAAATCCTCCACACCACCCCGGCTGACACCATTGTGGTTTTTGGCAGGGCTCGCACTTAAACTTGTGATCCAAGTCATATTAGTAAAAACATGCCAAATAGTGGATATCCAACTCGGCAAGGCAGTTGTTTCACTCAGCTGTCTGAAGAGACCTCGTATTTCCAAAAAGTCTGGAACAAAAAAGCAAAGAGGGGAAAAAAGTTGCTGCCTTTTTTTTTTTTTATTACCAACAACACATTATTCCCTGCATTATTAACTGTGTACAGTGTTCCTATGCAGACATGAATCTTCTTGCACACTGCCCCCTGTGTTAAATTTGGGCTCACACGTTATCCATTCTACCAAATCAAACTTTGCATGAATATTTTCTCAGTCGGCAATGACTGAATGCTTGTGGTTTGTGTGTTTGTGTCTCATTCAGTCACGGTGGTCGTCGGTCGGACCACACTAGGTGTGTGTATGTTTCCGTGTGCGTGAGTTTGGAGAGATGTAGTGTGTTGGTGTGTGCTGCAGTGCAACAGCTTGCGTGCTTGCTTGTGTTTGTGTGCGTGTTGTGTAGCAGAGGACCATGTCAACCAGCCATATCAAATCTGAGGATAAATATCAGTCATTGCTTTGCCTAATTTCACCCAGTCAACCAACCACTCAACAGTTCAGTCTCTGTCCTGATTGGAGAGCGGGATATGATCTGAAATCTTGTAGTTTATGCTAATTACGTGAAAGCTGTTCGACTTGTGTTTTAGCCTAGAATTGGCATTCATAGATCGTTGCTGTATTTCGATCGCCTCCTGTGCTCCAGTGTCTGATTACACTTTAAGATGTTTTCCTTCTCCATGGCTTTGGCGCCATGTGGTTTAATCAACCGTTTAACCATCCCATCTCCTAAGCTACATGTTACCGTTGTCATAGCGGTGGCTCCAAAAATACTGGACAAAAGTAAATTGTAGAGTTGTATTCTGTTGGGCAGGCTGCTCTAGATTTATTCTTCTACATAATCTTTTCTTATTACATTTCTCAATGTTGATTTATTGTTATTCCTACTACATCTGTTATTATAAATGTCCTCTTGTAAAGGTATACAGACTAGCAATAATATCGTTTTGAGTATCTGCACCATTGTCTCCTCAGGTTATAGATTATTGCTGCCATCAGCTGAAAATATTGTCTTGTTCTTGTGATTTACATGCAAAACAAGAGTGTTCACAGCTGGATTAAAGTCATAGAGAAGTCATTGCATAATAAAAACGACCGCCTGGTCTTTTACACTCGCTCCTGTGGACACAGTTTTTATAAAAGTCTATCAAAACGTCTAGTCTATAAATGGTATTTCTGTGTTTATCCCTGTTCTCCATTTCAGCCTCCATACATTCCAGTCAAATGAGGCCTCCCATTGGACCCAGTCAGTAATCAGCCCACTGGCTCGCTGCTGCTGTTCTGTAATAATATTCTAATAAGCAGTGACTGCTGCTTTGATGAAGGCCTGCTACTCCTACTACTGATCTACTGAACTTACTCCTACTTGGGTAATTAAATATAGCTGAAAACGAGGAAATGGACCACCAGCTCTCCTCGTTTCTGCTTTTCCTCTCGTTCCTCCCTTTCTTTGGCTCAAGTTTTTTTATTCAGCCTTTCTCCTTGTTCTCAAAATGAACACTTTTTATGCCTTTTCCTCATGCTTCACTGGTTTCGTATTCTTTCTTCTATCATCTCTGGTCTTTTTTTTCCTTCTTCTCTCATCTCTTTAATTTCTTATGTGTTATTGTTTCTCAGGTCTGATAGAAGCCTCGTGCTGAACTGCTGCTCTGATCTCACTCCTACCCAAGCAATTAAATCAAGAGAGGCAACAGTGGGAACATAGACCACCAGTGGGAGGATGGAGAGACAGACAGACATTTTTTTGTGTCCCTTTCCTTTCTCTCTGTCGCTCTCTCTGTTATCTTATGCCTTTTGTCTGATTCACTGTTTTACCCTCTCTTTCTCTCTCTGTCTGTCTCTTTTCCCCTTCCCCCTCACTCTCTTGATTGACTTGTGTGGGTGAAACGGGCCAATTTGTTCTCCTGGGGTCTAAAATTACCTGCCTGTCTGTTTGGATGTGGAGAAGCACAGATGAATCCTGCTCTCCCATCAGTGACCACGGCTCATGTCGTTCAAATAAAATCAAAATCAGCATTGTTTGTATAGCTCTGTACACGAGGTCTTTCCTGGGGGTTATTTCCTGAAATGATATCAAACTTGTTTGTATTAGCTTGTTGCCCCCCAGGCCCAGTTGTACAATCAAGAACTACAAGACCTGACAGCAAAGATGCCCAAAAATTAGTGCTGCACGATTAATCTTATTTTCATCGTCATCGCGATGTCAGCATGCACGATAAACACATTGTAAAGGTCACCTGAAATGCCATGAGTAAGGTGCACCTGATACCTGTAACCTGAGCCACACCGCTAGATGTAACGTGACATAACATAACAACAACTGCTGACTTCCGTCGGGTGCCATGGATACCACGCCTGAAACGCACCCATGCGGCATCGATCAGCATATTTGTCCTGACATGACTTCTTGTTTAGTCGACTTATAATGTCTGGAGTTTGTTTACGGCGTGCAAGCTTTCCACTCTTCTTCTCTGTTTTTGGAGTATTTGTGTGGCAGTGTTACAGCACCACTACAGGCCTGGCATATGTACTACAGCATTTTGAGCCATTTTCAGAAAGACAGAGCTGTATGGTTAGTATGCACACCTGAATATTTGCTTATTTATCGCAAGTCATATCATCATTACGATATCGAACAGTGTCATCGCACATCGGACATTTTGCTGATATCATGCAGGCCTACCAAAAAAGAAGATTTAATTTTGACTGTACTGAAAGGGACAGTTTGTTTGTCATCCAGCCAATAAAGTATTTTTTGTAGATTACGTGGTTCCTGATTTGGTATGATTTTGACATGAATACAGGTGGAATCTATTCTCTTTACCATCCTCATAGTGTGCTTCACTATGGAGGAGTCACAGAGGTCACAGACCACTAGTCTCTGGAGATATGAAGACATTTTGACACAACACAGGTGTGTGTGTACTAAAATGACTGACTGAATTACATGTCCCTGCTTCAGTTTCTGGTTCCTGGTATTGTCTGTGCTGACTCATCTTCACACATCACGACTTACTGGGACACTTGAATAGAACAGAGCCATTGTTATGCTATTAATAGCACGTGTGCTTTTCCTTGCTATTATGAATCAAAATGTCTGCCGTTGTGAAAAAAGGTCAGTCACAGACATGCACATCCGTTGCTTGTGTCTTTAGCTCAGAGGGCAAAGGGTGAAGGGACATTTAATAAATAAATCACTAACCACAATCTTTTGTAAATGTCAGAGCATTGACTCAATGATGAAAAATTAGATTAATAGAATTCTGTCAGTGATGACTCATTTCCATTGAGTCTTTCAGTAAGCCAACACTATTAGCCAGCAGGCACAATAGAAAGACCCTGGCATCTAAAGTGAATGCAGTCCCTTTTTATGTTTTCAATTATGACATGCCAAATGTCTGCAGTGACAGTTAGATGGGTGCCTTAAATCACACTGAAGTGAAGGAAGCATGTTTTATAGATGGAGAGATTTTGACATAAAAAAATCTTATCTCGGCTGCATTAACTGCTGTGTTAATATTTATGTGTCACTGGGTTTTTCTGTTTTTTAAAATCTGTTTTATTACTGCCCATTGTTTAAGGGCGTTTCCCCTGAAGAAAGTCAAGTTTAAATGTATCATTTAACAATGGACATGGACTTTTGTTGAGCCTTTTTTCCTCTCTTGGCCCCACAGCACTGTGTCAAGTGTGATGATTTACTTTAATGTTTTTTTGAATGTGAGTATATGAGTACTTCCTAAAATTATTTCCGTAGCATATCTCTTGTGGAAACGGTAAGATTCAAATTATGGTGCAAACCTTGGTTAGTTTTAATCGAGTCAATAATATAGTAGTCTCTGTGGCACTATAAACATTTCTAGATAATTAATGCAGTACAAGGTACCGTGAGCAGACCTGAAAACGACCTCCTTTGGTGTGTGCCCAGCCCCCATTCTTCTGTTGAGAGATGCTTTCAAGACTGCTGTAAATATGACAGATGAAGTTTACCTCGGCCGAGGCTTAGGAAGGTGTGAGTGAGTACTTTTTGGTTTCATTCCTGGCAGTGTCTGGCCCTTGTTCTGCTCCTGTTTCACTGTTCTGTCAGCCCTCATACTGGGGGTCTGGAATTAAACAAAACAAAACAAACATAGTACAGATTCCACTGTGTGTGTGTGTGGTTTTTAAAGTTGGCTTTTCAGGGGTCAATTTGGCTATTCCTTGATGTAATTTTTGCACACATGCAAACACTCATACATACAGATACTCAATATCCAGTTGAAATAACATTGCCTCTGTGTTCGAAGAGGTGTATTAATATTGGCGCTGCTGTCTCAGATTCGGAAAAAGACAGCAGGTATTTCTAGACCGACGTTCTAATTTTGCATTAAAACTCATCGGGGCAGGTTTTTCTTTTTTCTAGCCCCCAAAGAGCAACAGTTATTGTTTTTTGTGTGGTTTTTAGAGCCAGGATTTTGTGGCTACATCTTCCATTCTCCAGCCTGCCTGGCCTTTTGTGCTGGTTCTTTGTGTGAGGAATACTTTTCCACCTCACTAGCTGCTCTGCTCGCCTGTTTTCCCTGCTCATACTTTGGATGGAGAGTGTGTTTTTTCTTTGTCAGTGTGAACATTATTTCATGTCTCCCCTGGTCTGCAGAGACTGTGGAGAGGCGGGGTGACCTGAACTTTAGTAGAGCAGAACATGGCTGTGTGTGCTTGTGTTTGCAAGTGCGTTTGTGTCTCAGGTTCATCACTTGTTATTCAAAATTTTAATTTATTTATTAATATTTGAATCAAGAGGAAACACTGGTGTACAGCATACTCACTGGTATAATACGGCTATACAGCAGTGCCAAGTCTGACCCTAACAATGTTTATTAAAATATCTGACCGCTGCAGGAGCAAAAGACTTTCGTTCAGTGGAGCACCGAGGCATTACTAGTCGCTCGCTGAATGAGCTTCCAAGACGCTTAAAAACATTGTGCAATGGATGGTTCTCGTAGCGCAGGATCAGTTTTAATTTTGACCTGGTTCTCTTCTCAACAATGGCCTCAAGAGACTCTGGGACGTGGCCAATACTTGAGCGGGCCCTCTTGATCATCTTGTTGATTCTATTTTTGTCATCAGTCATCAGTTTAGCCTGATATTGAAAACATGACCTGGACATGTTGAATGGGTCCTACTACAGCTCTGAAGTGATGAAATACAATAGGACTTATGAAAATGAAGAATCCAAGACTGTTTTCAGTCGTCAACATGCAGAGGTTTACAACACCCTCTCTGACTAACGCTAGATAAACAATAGAAACAAGCTGTTGACGTAACAAACTAATCTGCACACAATGCTCTGCGAGATGATGACGCATTGTGTTGTGGCAAAAGTTTTGCTGCATCAGCGCCTCTTGTTTACAATAAACTTGGGCTTTCAACAGCAAAAAAAGAACTTTAAAGTTTAAAAGAGAGTCTAATGTATTTGTTGGTGAAAATCCACAACTATGACAATGATGAACTGTAAGTGCATCTGTGAGTAGATGTTTCTCATCCCTCCTGACTCTGCGACACCAAGCTGTCTGATCTCTGTTGGATTCCTCAAGCAAACACCTCCACACATTTCCCCTGGGGTCCCAATAAAGTTGCCCACTAATACACAGTTTATTAGTCCGCAGAGCCGCTGCAAACTCAGAATCTTTCTCAAGTGATTGTTATTGTTTTTAAAGCTCTGTTTACTCTGAACAGCCCCTCAAACCAGCCCCTCTCTGGGCTGCGGCCCAAAAGCTTTATTAGCTAGATGAGTGTTGGGTGGCCAGATCTGAAAGCACGCTTGTGTGTGCGTGTGTGTAATAGGGAGTTTATACATTTCTATGGTTGCCTGCTTATGTGTATGATGTGTGTGTTCAGACCCTTTTTGACCAGCTGCTGCGGTGTGGTTGACTTTACCTCTTAAAATGTTCGTGGGAAGGTGATTATTGGATTATTTGTTTGTTTGTTTTACAGTGTCTGCAGCACAAACAGGTATTTATCCTAGTCAGCTGTGTTTTCACCTGCTGACAGGTGCAACGCAGCACTGCATTGAAATAGTCCCTGTTATGAGTGCTTTTGGCTTTTACTCAATGGAGTGGATACCAAAACCCATGACCAATATGGCTCCTGGTCTTACCACACCAGACTGAATTACAACACAGATATCTATATCTTGTTCCCAAGCTGTATAAATACCTGAGCTGTCATTTTTGTCCCCCTTGCTGTTACTGGACGTGCATCGCTAGTTAGCATTATACTCTCTCTGATAGCACTGGGTAGCCAACCGTTAGCTACACTGTTAAAATTTCTTAAGAGGAATGTGACAGTTTGTGGTAAATCTTGTGAAATTACCTCATTCTTTTTCCACAGTGCAATCTCTATTCTTCTAATTTCAATAAGTAAATGAATAAATGAACAAATAGATACAGTGATCCATAAGCACTGAAGGTGGAGGTGCCGCAGTAGACGATACCAGCAATATGAGGGTTCCTGTAAAGAGTCTGAAGTTTTGAAAGATTTGGTACTTCACTGATACCCTGGCAGCATAGAAAGTTTACTCCATCTTTACCATTACTTTACTCTCATCGTGTTGCATTAAGTAATGTGCCAGACCTCTTGTTGGAGTGGTGTGGCTGAAGTCACCCACCAGGCAAAAGCCATCATGAGAGAAACAGCAATTTTTCAGAAGTATCGATACCTGTAAATCTCAAAGAACTTTTGTTGTCTCATATCCTCGGCAGTGTATTTGTGGTTCAGATCTACCAGAGCTCAACATGACTCTGGAAGAAAATATTCAGAACTCCCTTCAGACAGCCACTTTGATGGACCCTTGTTTCAAAGGCAAACTTGAATGTGCTGTTACTGATGCCAGGGGTGAGTTGGAGAAAGCAGCAGTTGGCAGTGCAACAGAAAAAGGTACTTTATACTTGCTGTATACCGTTTCCATTGTGCCCAAGCCACAATCTTTATTATGAAGTTTTACTGACAATGCGATGTGCAAATGTGTGCCTTTACTGTAGTTCCCACTGAAAAGGCCTTCTGTTTGTGAATTTTTTTTTGAAGGGCCTACTGGCCTGCTAGGACTTTATTGGATTTTGATGGAGAAGGTTAGGTGTTATTACATCCATAAGTTTCTGTTTTTGTGAAAATCAATAAAAGCCATGACAAATCTTTTTATGGCAGTCGCTCACACTGGGGGAAAAAAATAACATTTGACCCAAATATTTTTGTTGTCATCTCCTAGCTCCTCATTCACACAGACATCTATAGGCCTGTCCTCTATGTTGTTTTTCAGGGCTACATCTCATTACTTTTTTGAGTTTATATAGTCCGATAACCAGGTGTGATTGGTTTCCGGGAAACTGACGATTGTGACGTGCTCATCCCTTATATTCGATAAATGTCAGCCCTTTATGCCCATGGAAGATGAATCATCTCCTAATGCAGTCATTATTTGTAAATACACCCAACCTAAAACAGGGTGCTGTGCAGTAATCTTACAGTGGCATCGTTTTACTGTGAGCTCTGCATTCTAAGGTTTCCCCGCTTGAGCCGCGTGCCAGTGAATCATCATCAGCACACACAGCCTTGCTGGCTGATTCAGTTTTCTCAGTGAGAATAATGTGTCTGCTCTGACACATTCCTGCTGTCTCACAGAAATGTTGAAACTGATTAGTTTTTATCCTCCTGAGCAGTAGGAGAGTGAGCTCAGAGGACACTCTTACATAACGTATATGGATGGATATAGAGAGATGAAAAGGGTTTTGGGATTTGAAAGATCATATATACCAGCAGCACTGTTCTTTCACGATTCTCTCTCTGACAACGTGGGACCATACAGACTCTGTTCTGTTTTTCAAGCTTCATCTTGAATTACATTGATACTTTTAAATTTAAATGTAAGGCTTTCCTTTGCCATAGGTTTACATGTGGCTCATTAATTCCTGGAGGCACTTTTATGCACAGAAATACTAACATTATTTTAATCACTGTCTGGAACTTGGGGAAGTGTCATTAAATACATCCAGAGCCAAAATCCCATAATGTATCCATAATGAAAGAAAGAGAATTGTAATTCACATATAGCACGAAGCGTTCAGGAAAATATGGATCTTCTTAAAGAGAATTTGACAGTTGTTAAAAATAAGATAATATTCAGTAGAGTTAAAAAAATAAAAATAAAAAAAAACTGCTGCAAGTTTTTCTATTCCCTTTCACACTCAGACTGTTTACTTGTCCTACCATGGAATATGAACAATAAATTGGTAATAAAAAAAAAAAAAAAAGCGGGTTGAGATTTATTTCCAAATTTGTCACCCTGACTTGTGAACAGCAAGCTGTAGCTTTCCTTCACAGACTCTCCAGACAGAGGTTAAACACCCTTAAATCAAATCCCCACAAACCTGATTTGTTTAATGTTAAGTCAAGATTTGCAGACTTTAACTTACAAAGCCAGCAGTTGCTCCTTTGACCGATAATGAAAAACTGACTTTACAGGCACTGACAGTACTGAGGGAAATTTTATGGTGGATATGGGCACATTGTCTGGTTCAGAGATGTCAACACAACAGTGAAATAAAGGATGCAACGTTAAGTTCAAACACACAAACACTCAGCCTTCAGTTCGTTCTTAATTTCTCTGGTTTCAAGTTCTGTGAGAGACACATTCCTGTTCTGAATGATTATCTGTGCCATATATGAACTGCAGAATAACACATGGCAATTGTGTTTAGACTGGTTTTTCTCTGCAATATGGAGCTTGTCAAGAGTGATTAAACTGACATCACTTCCGCTCAGCAGCTGCTGAGGGATGAGTCTATATGCATAATTTTTTTTTTTTTTATTTGTTGATGTTTTACTGTCAAATATTTGAGGCAATAAAGCGCTCAGTGAAGTATTTGTGTTAGCCATTGGCAGTTACAAGCGGTTGTGTTTTCTACAGTAGTAAGTCACTTGTCCACAGCTGTGGACGTCTCTGTTGCACTTTCCACTTCCTAATTCTACCACTACATCTTCTTCATCTCTCTTACCTTCCCTCCATCTTTCCTTTCTCCTGCCCCCTCCTTCCCTCTGCAGCGCTCTCTCTCTCTCTCTCTGTTTAGTAGGTCAACATGTCCTACCTCCTCTCCACATTAGTTGTTGTCTTGCTGTATCACGCAACCATTCACAGCTGGGACTCATTAGACCTGTGTCTGTGTTTGTTTGAAAGTGTGTGTGTGTATGTGTGTGTGTGTGTGTGCACGTTTGTGCGTATGTGTGCGAGCGTGTGCGAATGTATGGGTGTGTGTTCATCAGGCTTGGGTAATTCCCCCTCTGTCTTTGATGAGCAGGTTGGTCCAAGGCTCCGGGCCGAGAACTGTAAGATGCTTCACACTTGGATGATACACTGGTGTTTGTAGTTTTCCATGCATTGCTTCTGTCTCTCATGCGTCATATCCAAAGAGGGAGAACAAAAACGAAACACAAATGTACACTTGTATTGTTGCGTGGAGGTCTGTGGTACATGTACTTGTTGCAGTACGAGATTTGTTTGCCTGCCACTGACTCCTTGACCTCGCTATTTCCTTTCCATCTGAACTGCATCGAACATTAAAAGGGGTAAATATCTCGCCAAGTGCCGCGGCGTTTCACCGAATGTTTAACAGAGGCATCTGAGAATTTGAATTCCAGCACACAACATAACAAACAGGAAGAAGATCTAAACTGACCTTAAGTTAACTTCAGACTGCTTTAAAGTTGTTATAACATCTTATCAGTAGTCTTTTTTCATTCCAAACCCCTACAGCTCCTACAAAATAAGATTTGCAGGTCTTCTCATTTTTATTACAATGTAAACTCAATTCTTTATGGTTTTAGTCTGTCAGTGCAGCGAAGTTTCCTGTCTGAGCTTGTGTTTCAGTTAAGTTCATTGACTGAAAATGTGTTAGAACACATTCAGCTCTAAGAAGAGTTTGTTCAGAGTCATGTACTTATCGCAGGTCGACTGACGTGATTTTCCTCTAATACATTCCGTTAGCGTCTCAGTGCATTAAACCTGTTGAAGCATATAAATAAATGGATCAGATGGAATGGATTTTATGATCGAGGCCAAAAATGAGCTTCCACTGATCTATAGCAGTAAGTTGCAGCCCTGTGAAAATTACATTTATGTGCAGTAGAACTAATCCAAGGACATACTCGAGTAGCACTGTGTTGCCTGCTCTCTGTAACATGAAATGTCACATTCAACTTGATGAATACTTAAAGATTTTTACTGCTCATGTTATCAAGCAGTCCCTTTAAACTTCTTTCAAAATTTTGCAAAGCCAGGATTACAGCAATCTTAGTGACAGAAACACTTAGATTGAGTGAAGTCTGTGAGTCTTCAAGGGGTTCAAGCTGTTTTATTGCTATTTGAATGAAAGCACTATATTAAAATATAGTGGGATATAATTCCATCAGATTTCATGATTTTGGAGCGAGTTTATACTGTGCTCATTGATTTTTACTTTGGAATAACAGATATTTACTTTGGAATAACAGATATTATTTATCCAACTTAAACCCTAGAATTACACAATATTTTTGCTATCTCTCATTTTGCTAAAGTCTCGATGCCAAACCCTCCTTTCGTTCCAGTCTTTGCACATGTGCAGGACGAGCCATCACTTGATATCAGATATACGCTTTCATTTGTATCATTTAAACACACACAGGTGTACTTGGCAACACACACAAACAGATGCATGAGGTGAGTCATCATCACAAAAAGAAATATTCTTGGCTTCTATCAGTTAGGACGAAATTGGCCAGCTGGTTCTCCATATTTGCATATTACCATTGTTACATTCAGCCAACAAGCATCTCTGGTTAACTACCACATTCTGCAGAAGTACATGTGTGTGTCTTTGTGTGCGTTACTTGGTGCATTAGAGAGGACTGGGGTTTCCAGAGTTTGAAGGTGATCCTTAATCAGACCCCTGGCTTGCATTATCCACATGTGGAGGGTGGATATGTTGTAAAACCTTTTTGAATTATTTTACTGTACTTGCAGCTGCTTGTCAAATATCTACTGATCTAAGACGGCATTTGTGGGTTGTCTGTTATTGTTTGGTTGTATGTTGTATCAGTGATTATCTTCTTTGTTAAGTTTTTAGTGCAGGTCCAGGCAGGATGACATCTGACAGCGAGTCTTATCTCTCTTTCATGAGCTTTTCACAAGCTTTTATTTTCCTCATTTGCTGATCTGACCAGATCCTACAACCATATAGTCTCACCTCTAACTGGACTGCTCTCTATCCCTTTGCACAGAGAGATGTGATATGCAGTGTTTCCCGCAGACCAGGTAGCAATTTGTGGTCCCCCCCTGACACGGTGGGGGAATCGAGCGTCAAGGGGTGTATGCAGAGTGTATGCAGTTTTATGTTGGAGGGAGACCTGTCACCAAAATTAATACGTTTGGTTTTTACTTTACTTTACTTTAACATTGAGAGAAAGAAGCAGAATCAATTTGTGGCGCTTGGTCTTTATTCTGTGGGAAAAACTGATATGTGACATGTAGATATATAGCCTGTCCTTGAGCAGCAGAATCTGAATGGACGTGTGACAAATCTGTAGTAGTTTTTTACTTGTGGAAACAAATGCACCTTCAGAAACTCTCAGTCTAATCCAATGCCAATAGTCAGTGGTGCATCAACCTTGAGCACATGATGGGAATCAAATTCCAACACTGAATCCATACAACTTCATTCCTTATAGAAACGTGTAGTGTGATTATACTGGAGTGCGTAAGCTGCAACAGTCACTGTTGGATTGGTCCATTACTCCCATTTCAGCTTTGCTTCCATTCAAAGCAAATATTAGCTTATGTTCAAACAGGAATGAAGAACAAGATCACATCACAACCCTGTGGGGAAGGTTCAGTGCGGCGGCAGTGCTTGGACCATGTATTCACCCAGCTTTGTTTAATTATAGGTCATAGACACCTCAAGGTTTGTGACCACATACATATAAGAGTCCAAAGGAGGGAAACCCCCTGAAGGGTACCTCCCACACCGTTAACAACATGATCGTACAATTTTTCTCTGGCTGTCCTTGGCAATGGATTTATGGGTTACTGCAGTGATCCATAAATAGTTTTACTAGAGCGTTTGGTAAAGCTCTCCACCAGCTCTAGGTGTGGGGAAACACTTTTATTTATTTAATGGACACTATTCTGCCAGGTTTGTGCAGTGATGATCATGGGCGTCAGATACGTTGGGGACACTGAGCTATCAAGGACTATTCGGGTCACTTCTAGTGTGAACAGAAGTCAGAACGAACAGAACAAAATTTTACCCAGCTCCCCTCCCCTCTAGCGTAGGCCTATGGTTATTGTCCCCAGCACTTTTCAAAATAAACTGACACCCTTGCTGATGATACAAACATCGAGATTGTCTGCAATTGAATGGAGCAAAGGCCGCAACAGGTATCGGGTTATGATGCATCACTCAAACGCATTTCACAACAGCTTCTGAGGGCCAGGAAAATTCCCTCTTTAGTCAACATGACAGTCTCCAGTATTTTTCCAATCAGACAAAAACATGTCTACTGTGTGTCAAGACATGCTGTTAAAGGCTTTGTGTCAGTGTAGTCCTGGTTTTAGTGTATTGAACGGTGTCACCCTGAGAGAGTCCGAGAGTTTATCTGAGCCTCCTGCAGTCCAGACCTTATTTGTCACAGCATTACAGAAGAGCTTGAGGTTCTTCTGTTCACTCCTCAGATGTAAGGTGCAGAGATCAGGGCGTGAGACTTGCAGCTGAGCAGCTGTTGCCTGCAGGAAGCTGGCTCTGAGCTACATCTTCATAGTTCCTCTACTGATGAGGGACCTGAGCTACAGTAAACCATTGATATCTATATGAAGTATTATCTCTATTGGCCTGTTAAAATGTCAAAAAGACCACACAGGGGATGCTCGGTGGTTGAGTGGTTTGGCAGCACGTCTCATGTTGGCATGTGCCTGAAGCGCTTCGACTCCCAACTGAGACGATCTCTAGCACATGTTTTTCCCCCAGTCCCTCGCCCTGCTGTCCTGTCTCTCTACACTGTCCTATCGAGTGAAGGTAAAAAACGCCCCCAAAAATATCTTTACCACACCTAGGATCACAGGCTATAATCTGGTTTAGGTGTAGTGCTTTTGTTGCAACACACAAACATACCCAGAAGGCAAAAAAATCGTCTTGCATCTATGCTATATTTTTAAAGATGAGATGAAAATAAATGTATCGCCATCATTCGGTGCTCAGTCCATCTCTCCTTCTCTCCCTGAGGTCCCTCATCGCCTTCTTTTGAAGTCTGTTCTCAGTCCCTGACTCTTTTTAATCATGTGAAGGACCTGAGTTTTAAAGCCAAGGTAAGATAAACTCTGAGTGTAGAGTACATCTGGCTGGGAGGGCTCTGCTAATAAAACAACGGGAGAGAAAAAGGAGGAGAGATGTCAGGGTGAGGGCAGCTGCAGGCAGAGCAGGATGAACGGGAAAGCAAGGAGAATTGTAGAGAGATGAGGAGCTCGATGTAAAAGGGGCAAGAAAGCAAGATGAAGTGTTGAGATTGAAACTGTCTGGATAGAGTTTATAATGCAGTGTATCTCCTGAGAGCATGGCCTTATGGCTGGGATTGAAATAAAAGAATAAGCATCAAAGGATAAGTCTCACAGTGTGATGATGATGTAGAAAGGCTAATGCTGTATCTTCCTGAGATGAATCCCATTATCTTTGTCAACTCCTTACAGCTCATCTTGCAGCCTCTATCCCTGTGAGACAAAAAAACTAAAATAGTCTGCAGACACACATGAAATTTAGAAAGCTGGAAACATTCCCAAAATTAGGCTTTTGTAAATGACAAACTTTTGTTTTTGGCTCATTTTTGTTTTTTTTAGTATTAAGTGGTTTCTTATTGGTTGTGTATTACTGCTCTGGTCTGTAGACTTTCTTTGCAGAACAGTCCGTGTGTCTTAATTTAAATTCTTAAAAATGTTCTGATATTAGTTTAGAAATCTCGTTTTCATTCTCAGTTCAGTGTGGTGTGGTACAGTGGACAGGTTAGATGGTAATCATGGGCAGATGTCTACCTTATCAAGGGCACATTCACTGTAGCGTGTGTGTGTGTGCGTGCGCGTGTGTAAAATGTACGTTTGTGTAAAGCAAAGTGAAAACTTTGGAAAAAGCTTGAGCCATCATCAGTTGTATCTGATCCATTTCATGCAAGAAAAGGCACAACATCATAACGCCAGCCATATGGAGGTTGTTACTATGAGGCAAAAGAGGCTGCTTGTGAATGCAGGTCGCACAGACTGGACTCTGCAGGAGAAGACACACACACACACTCTAAGGATATTGGACAGTTACCAAGGAGAATCAGAGATAAGGAAATTGAAGAGTCTCTTTCCCCTGTCTCATTCGGCTTGTTTTCTCTCTAAACAAACAGCCAGCAGCAGCATAGCATTTAGGAGCCCTTTATGAAATAGTCTGATATCCTTTATGGGACACACACACACAAACACATTCACAAGTTCTCACAAGCACAACAGAGGTTAACTAATTCCAGCAAAATAACGCTTCCCGCCAAATTCAGCAGCTGCAGACTCTAAACACTTTGAACTGTTGGAGGTCTCCACCAGACGCCACCAAAGTCACTGTAGGTTACAAGCTATCTCACATCTGGATCTGTAGGTGACCTGAGGGCATAGACAAAGAATGCCCGTCCAAACCACCACTGTCCTCACGCAGTCTCTATGCTATAGTGATCAAACAGCGGGGTGGTTACTTGACGGGCGAGAGACAAAACACACGCATGCACACATACTGTAGATGGTCACGGATGGACAGGCAGCTCAGGCACTTTTACGACGCATAGAAATGCCTTGACACACACACACACACACACTGACACACACACACTGACACACACACTGACGCACACACACTCACACACACACACTCACACACTCTCACACACACACAGAGGGTCTGCTGTGAGTGACATTGCGGTTGCCGGTCCTAGTCTTGTTCTGCCATAACCACTGTTCTCTCCGCAGTAAAAAAAAGACTGTGAGGCGGACTGCATTAGACTCAGGCCACAAAGTCTCCAGTGACCTGCGGTTCCTATTAGTGGGCCATCATTTTTGACAGTCTAATAAAGCCAAATCTTTTCAGGAAGGTCTTTTCCTTTTGTTTTCTCTGGTTTTGAGCTTTAGTTTTGAAGTTAATGTCTGGTGCTATTGTCCACAGTGTCTAGAAAAATATGAGCAAGAATGTACTGCGGAACGGTTTGTCTTTTAGTTTTATTTGTTAAAGCTGTAGCCGTGATGATTTGTGTGTTCATGTGTGAATTGGGGTGCCAGACTGTGGGGACACTGTGGGGGCACTAGCCAGCCAGTGTCTGCTAAGGACACAATACCGTAGCGGCAAGCATGCCATTCTATGCTAACTATAGGACATCCCATGGAAAAATATATGGAGTAATTGTTATCCATATGTATAATGTCTGACTGCTATCACAAAAGCACAAACTATTAGACTATTAAGATCGCAATTTTTAGTTTGTATTAGTGGGGAGTATTGCGTTACTGAACTGGAATCTATAAAATAAAAACAATATCACATATCAGAAAATGAAATTAAGATATTGCATTTCGGTTTCTCAACATAAGCCAGTATGGCAGTATGACAATCAACAACTTCTGACAGTCATATAATAGAAAAATCAACTCATTACTAAGATTACACTAAGCTTTCACACATGACTCTGATTAGGATTTCAAACTGCATGATTAATGGCGAATGATTGTGTGTTGTATAACCTTAGGGGCTTGAAAGCACCATATACTAAATAATTTAATGCAATAAATGTGTTTTAGACAGTCATCATTGCTATTATCTACGCTCGCCCAGTATGATGGCAGGAATTGAGGACATGGGGCCAGAAGCTGTTTATTGCTTTCATATGGAGCCAACATGTGTTTCACATTTGCCAGGATACAGTTTTTTTTTTTAACAGTTATATGTACACTCAGGGTGCTCTCACCATTGAGACATCATCACACTGCCTCTACTACACACTTATCATTTGTTAGCAAAACTAAAGCTAAGAGATGAAAACATTATCCAGTTCAATTTTCTGCAGTCTGTGCTTTTGTGTTGCTACAATATAATTGGATTACACGGTTTTCTTCAGTAATGAATTGGTGCAAATCAGCCTTTGATACATGCTACAGTCAAATCTAAACTGTAACGAAAGAGTAGAATTACAGGACAGTGTGTTTCTCACCTGCATGAAGACGGGCTGTGGTGTGTTTATAATTCATCAAGTAAATGTATCTGGCTGCTTTTGATTAACTTTTGACTATCATTTCAGAATAAACAACTCGAGCACAAGAGCTGAAAATAGCCAAAACATTCTTTCCTCATGAATAACTGATTTGGACGCTTGCAAAGATCCTTTAAATGCCGCGGCACCTCTAAGCATCTTGAACCTGCACTCTAATAGAAATCAGTTGAGGCTGCAGTCCAGTGATGACAGACTGGCACGAAGCACTTGCTGAATATGAAATCAGTGGGATGTCTTCTGCTGTGCTGAAAGACAAAGTGCATCATTGAAAACCTCATCACTGCTCCTGTGAACTCCGTGCTGTAGGGAACACATCATCCATGCACACACAATCCTTTACAGGACTATTACTCCCCATGATTACCCTTCTGTGAGGCCCAGCAGGCGCAGGCAGAAAATATTGGCTCCAATACCTGATATCTGTGATTAAAATCAATGCCCTGTCTTGGCAGTGTACAATTATTCTAAAGCAGACGGGGGACCAAGAGAGGATGGGAGAGAAAAAGGTGGAATTATTTTGTCAGCTCCACGTCCCTCACTATGTTGGTTTAGAAATTAATCAGATATTCTAAGATCTCAGATTAGGTTAAGGATTTAATTTACCTCTCCTAAAGTGCTTTAAAGTAGACATATTATGCCCCTTTTCCACAAATTAAAATAGTTTCCAGGTGTCTTAAAGACGTGTCTGTGACATGCTATGGTCAAAATCCCCCAAGGATCAAACATCCAGCTCAGGGTGTACCCCGCCTCTCGCCCTAAGTCAGCTGAGAAATCCTCCAGCTCACCTGCGACCCTAGTGAGGATAAGCGGTACAGAAGATGAATGAACCTGTTACCTTTCAAAATAAAGTCACCACTTGGGCTAGAATGAAAATAGGTTTTTGCTTTACAGCCCGTCAACTTTCATGCACCGAGGTGAAACTGGGATTGTAAAGAGGAGAAGCTGAGGGATTATAAACCACCTATTTCTGTTTTAGCTTCTAATGCCAAAGCTCTTAGAGGCTAAAAAGAGGTCACAGTATCTCTACAATGCATTACGTAATTTACTTTGAACCAAGGCTAAAGAAAAGCAAAAATAATCAGTTTCTCTTGTGTTTATCTGTGACAACTGTATGATTTCATTTTAATCTTTGTAAAAGAAAAAATCAGTTGCAGGGATTGTCACTGTGTTGTCACCACTGCTCCAGGTGGCTGGCTGCACTATGCCATCAAAAAACACCCTTGTGTGTTGTGCACCCACACTGACCCCTTTCAGTGCAAAACCACATGCTCATTAGCACATAGTCTGAGACTTTATCATAGCGGGATATTTTTCCACCAATTCCAAACCCAACTAAGACATTATGAGCATCGTTCTGAAGATCAAGAGGCACACAAGCATCACAGTCAGAGCACATGACCGTGTTCAAAGAGAGTGTTCAGGCACTTTCACTTTCTCACCTTTTGTTACATTGCAGCTGTCCAAAATTGTTTAAAGTCATGTTTCCCTCATCAATCAAAGCTACACTCAGCTCCCCATAATGACAAAGCAAAAACAGAATTATGAAGATTTACGAGGATTTATTGAAAAGGAAAAACTGATGTTTCATATTGATATAGTATTCAAATTTAACTTTAATGAAATCCTGGTCCAGACTGCTCAGGACCTCAGACTGGACCGAAGGTTCAGTTTCCAACATCACAATAACCCTAAGCACACAGCCAAGACAATGCAAGGGTGTCTTAGGGACACCTCTGCCAAAGCCCGAACTTGAACCCAATCTAACGTCTCTGGAGAGACCTGAAAATGGCTGTTGACCAGCCAGCCATCCAACCTGAGAGAGGCTGAGAGAGCCCGCAGAAACGACTGGCTCAAAATCCAGGTGTGCAGTGTCATACCCGAGAAGACCCAAGGTTGGAATTGCAGCCAAAGGCACTTCGGCTAAGTACTGAAAGGGGTCCGAGTATGCTTAAATTAATGTGATATTCCAGTTTTTAATTTAAAATACAGAAATGGCTTAAATTTAGTTTAGTTCTCATTATGAGGAAGTGAGTGTAGATTGATGAGGATAAAAGAATTTATATTATTTTAGCATAAGGTTGAAACGTGGGGTCTGAAAACTCTCTGAACACACTGCATGACGACACCTGTGGTGCTTGAGCCTCTTTTTGTAAATTTGTTGATTTTCTTGGCCTGTGTGTCGTGAAGTATCCAGAGTCTCCAAGAATGAGCTCAATTGCAGCAACAGCCATTGGGAGGTCAGCTCAAGGGGGAGTAAATGAGAACACTCAGAGAAAAGAAAGCACTTTATTTACTTGGGAATCTCTACTACTCACTAATGTCTCAGTGAGTGGGAGTTATTAATGTTATTATTAGCAAAATATATGATGTGGAACCTAATATATTACATTTTATATTTGGGCCGACACCAGAATCCTGAAGGGATACTTTGGGTTATGAGATGTGGGGTCGTGTGAGGTAGTTATGCATAGTCAGTGTGTTACCTGTGGTACATTGATATCAACATGTTGCAGTGGGGTTTGAATTGTGTATGTCACCTCCTAGAGAAAAGAAGGGATTTTTAAATGCACCTACCTGTAGAGAAACTCCCACTCTTATGCACAGACTAACACTAAGAAAATGTCTGATAAATAATGAAGCAGTGAATTGAATCCAGATCTTATAAAGATCTTTTCATGGATTTAACGTCGCTTCATATTAAGTGAATAATAATGTTATATCCACAATGTGATAAACATTAAGGACAGCTGTGTTATATTGTATTTGTCCTCTTAAGGCACTAATTATTCCATACAAACTGCTTTGTTTTAGAACACACAGACCAACTCATCTCTTAACCAGTCGCATCTGATTCATTACTCTCTACTTCTGAGCTCTCATCACTAGCATATTTCCAATGCCTCAGAGCTCAGAGGAGACAGTCGGGCTGTATAATATTCAGTCAGTCCTGGTTGGACAGTAAATGCCAAGAATGATACCAGAAAGCAATATTCAATTTAAATATCCTTATTTATATTCATCTCAACCACATCAACCAATGAAACAATGATCAAATTGCATCAAATTCCCTAATAGAAGTGGATAATGATGACCATTGGGAGATTTCCAATACAATCTTCTGTGAATATTGCACCAAATGCAGTTTTGATTAATTTTCAGTTTATTTAACAGAAATGGCAAACTCATGACCGTGCTGTCAGAGGCACCAGGTCTACAGAGGGCACAGCCCTCCGTGTCTGACCACTTTATTTAATTTTGAGATTTTATCCTGTTTGTTGCATGGACAGCTTTTGCAGCCCTCAACATTGTTTTCTTTGATATTCTGCCTCCATTCGTTCATAGTTAATTGTGAATATGAGGCTTCACACGGTGTGCTCACACACAGTTGCAAGAATCTGATCACTGCACTGCACTTTGCATTTAAACTTTTGATATGGACCACATGTACAGTTTTATAAATGAGGCACAAGAAGACTTCAGCTGTTGAGGAAAAGTAGATGGGAGAATTTTTGGAAAAGACTCGCATCTGTGTTTGCCTTTGACAGTTTTAAACTGTGTAAGACCAACTCCATTTGATGTAGAGTAAGCCAGCTCCAGCACACACACAGGCGCTGATCTCCATCCCTTTTTAAAATTGGAAACTCCCACCACAACCTTCTTGTAGTCTTGTACCACAGCAATCTCCCCACACCACCACAAGAAACCCACTCACTCCTTTTGCCACCTCACCTCATGTCAAGCATATTCAAGCTGGTATTACTTTACCACACATTACACAGAACCCTCAGCCATACCCCTCCTCACAATAGCCAAGACTCTGACCAGAAAAATCGAATGGGTTTCTAATTCTCATGACTACATGTGTTACAGGAAAAAAAATATCAAACCAAAACAAACAAGCTTAAATAACTTGAAAACTATTGCAGACGACACATTTCCACCACGGCTTCACGGTATGAAATGTTTGGAAGTTATTGATTTGGATCTGTGTGAAAATACAGTGAAATACTTTCCAGAGAAAACAAAAATGCATGATGCTGCATTTGCGAACGATGGTGCACAATGTCAGACAGGCTACGGTTTTAATTTTGTTGCAGTCGGTTGTAAACATGAAAGCTTGTGAGAGTCATTTTCAGCCTCAACAGTTTTGTTGGATGCGGTTGCTGGATGCTGCCTCCCACAATTTCGGAGGCAAGCTCATCGTGTGAGACATCGTGGCACAGTTACAGTTCAAGGGTTTTGAATGATTATGTGCTGCTGGCACCGGGCCCACCAAAATCAGCTTTGACCAAATATGTTTGACCAAATGTCTGTTTAGTAGCTTGTGAAATATTCTGCTAAGTAATAAATGGTCTGAAAACAACCTCTTTGGCGACACTAGTTCAGCCCATGGAAAGAGAGTCTGAATCCTAAAGTACTTTAGTTTGATTTTGTGGCACATGATGTAGAACAGACACAGCTCCAGAAATACAGCGACCTTGTACAAGCTCACCATTATCACTTTGTGAGTGTGTGGTAATTCTGGTTCACAGCACTGATGTCTAAATGCATTTAATCCATCCTGCAGATGGGTTCACATCAAGTTTGGTGGTCGGTGCAATTAAAGAAGCCCTCAGAGAGAGTGATACTCAGATTTTAATCTTTTTGATAACAACACTTTTCTACATGAAAATGCACATGAATCAATAGCAGATGGTAAAGGTATTCTCTATCATAACAGCTTTTAGTGCTTTGTATCAAACTCTGTACCCTGCAATGTAAACATGACATTCAAACAAATCCTCCAGGGTTTTTTTTTTTTTTTTTTGTTAAATCAGCGAATGCTTTCCATAAAGAAAAATGTTAGGTTGGCAGCCATGCTGTCTTTAAATTAAACCAATATGATATTCACAAGAGCATACAACTCTCCAAAATCTATTAGGTGTCAAATGGTTTTAAATGTTAATACCAGTATTTAGTAATAATGAAGGAATCATCCCTGGCAGATGGTCATGTTTTTCATGACTCTGTAATTCTGTAAAAAAATATATCATAAAAACTTTTCTCTCGGCTATAGTGAAAATAACAACCCCTCATGTTCACCTACTTAGTTCATTTATTGATTTCAGTTAATTTAATTATTAAAAAACAAAACCAGGAAAGGGAATGGTTAATGTGGTTTTACTATGTACAGGCACCCAATAAATTAGCCTTTATTTGATCCCATGTCAGGCCCTAATGCCCCGCATGTTGACTCCGCTGTCAGGCAGCCAGTGATCAAGGACTAATAGAGGCTTTCTGCTGCCATAGCTGCTTCCAGCGACCCAGGGTCTAAGGCTAAATCACGCCAGTGGAGTTAGAGGAGAGAGTGCCAACAAAAACAACAAATATATTTTCATTTAGACTGCAGGCATATTCCTCTGGAGATGAGGGGGGCTGGAGGAGTAAAGGTGAGGAAAGGAGAGGAGAGGTAAGGCAGAGCAGAGGAGAGAAAGGAGAAATAAAATTAATTAAGTGAGGCAGATATGAGAGGAAAAAAAAAGAAAAAAATTCCTATTGGAGGAGGGAAGACAAGCGAAGACTAATTTTGGGGTTTGGCCTGCTCTGGCTAAGGCTCTGGAAAATGTTTCATAGGTTTATCAAAGCCTTGACTAAAATATTAGTACAAAATACATGTTTACATTCTTGTTTCTATCTCCAAATGCATTAAGATGAAACGTGCACTTCTTGAGTGACTCACATTTTCGGACACTTGTGTCAGTGACTTTTCCGAATATTCCTCTCTCCTGCTTTAACTTTATCAGAGGGGTTTTTTTCCCCTCTTTATTTCTGTCTTTCCCTCCCTCTCCTGACTCTCCTCCCGTCTTTCCAACATCGATAAACAGAGGCCTCACCTCAGTGCAGGCCAAGGCAAATGTTTGAGCCACCTGTTGCAGGAAACTTGAAGCCCTCAGGAGATGTGAAGATGGAGCTGGAGCTGAGGCTGCGCTCCAGGTACAGGTCGCCTCTGAAACGGGACAGAAGGGGAGATGGAAAACGCAGAGCAGCAGTGTGTGTGTGTGTGTGTGTGTGTGTGTTTGTGTCAAGGGGCAGGCGGGAGGGCGTTAACTACATGGTGTGACAGTGGTTAGTGCCTCGCTAGAACACTGTGCTCCCAGAACGCAGCTTCACTTGATGTTCCTAGATGTTCTCCAAAAGTACAGAGAGAGGTTCTCCTAACCGTCCATCACTTTGCATCCAGGAGGCACACGCACTATTCAGGTTCAAGAGTAGGCTTGAAACTTTGTTTTATGAAGAAGGTTATAATCAAGATTGGTTCAGGCTTGCCTTGAACCATCGGTATAGTCATAATGTCACAGGCCTGGGACGTCCCATGATGCACTGAGCTCATCTCTTCCTCTCCATCTGTACTCGTTCAAATCCTGTTAACACGTATACGCTCGACACTTTTTGTTTTCCATAGTTCCAGGATATCTTGCCTCTATCCTCTTCGTGGCTGTAAATTCTGGATCTGTGATTGGAAACCATTTACTGCCACATGATCTTGCTCAACACTCACTCCTACTGTTCTTTTAATTAATATTCTAATTATTAGTAATTTACGTCTCTATTCATCTCTTCTTTTTTGTTTCTGCATTTTTGCCTTTATTCTGATAGGGACTGTGAGAGATGGGCAGAAAAGTTAGGCGGACAGAGGGGATGACATGCAACAAAGAGCCATGAAGCCATCAGACTCGAACTCATGCAAAAAAGGACTAGGTCCATGTGAAGTGCGCTATATCAGGTGAGCCACCACAACACCCCATCTCCA
>OMNW01031251.1:0-13028 GCA_900303245.1 Selene dorsalis | reverse complement strand
AGACAGAGGTAAAGAGCGAGGAAAGATGCAGTCTCACCTTTTTGCCTCCTCAGCAGCACTGCAGTCACACTCCACCACGACCACTTCATTGATCCCGCACGCAGTCACTAAAACCTGCTCCATCCAAATCTATAACGAGAGGGCCAAGACCCCACTGTGAGCCACAGAGAAACTTACAACTGTGCATGTTTCATCAAATGCGACGTGATAAACATTTGTGGAAATCATTAAAAAACGAGCTGAAAAAGCGACTTAAAATAACTTATTATAACCTTTATAAGAACACAATGAACTTCAAGTATGTCTTTCTATACTCCTCTGAGAGACGTTACAAAGCGGGGAGCCTTCTGTTTGACTTGGTCGGCTGAGAAAGGCGACAAAACATGGAATAAACTATGTGCAATGAGTATCTGCCAAAGACCAGGGATGCACGATAGCCATTGGTACAAATAATTATCGGCCCGATTATGGCTGATAATTATCGGCCAAATTACACAGACAAGTCCAATAATGACGTAAGTAGAGCCAATTATAATCAGCCAACATCGCTGCATTGATTTGGCTCAATTTCAGCCCGTTTGTCCCCCGAGTTGACTTGAAACAATAAAAAATGTTGATTTTTGAACAGTCATAACCGTTCTTGTTTTTGTTGTGATTACAGTAGGTCAGAGGCAGAGCTAGGATTTTAATTTCATCTTTACTCACTCCATCTTAGCCTTTCGTAACCTCACATAAACTATTTCAAATGATATTGGTTATCGACATCGGTTATGAGAAGCAGGAAGTTATCGATTATCGGTTATCGTGCATCTACTACTAAAGAGTCATTTACACTCAAACATATGTACAGTGTATTATCTTACATAGTGATGTAACTTAGATTAGAAAACCAGCTCCCTTTATTGGCTTGTGACGCTTTGTCAAAGGTTGTCACATGTTCATCTGTGTTTTATTTAAATCACTTTCAAAAGGTAAAATTGTCCGACATTAGAAAATAAGCATAATGTGGTGTAATGTTTGTTTGTTTTTTTCCTAGGGGGCATTTATCCTATGAGTCGCCTCAGCTGATTCTGCCATTCACATGTTCACTTTTAAGTTAATGTGGACAACATGGGGGGGCAACTGCAGCTAATGAGGGACGATCATCTGATATGATCAAAAGCTGTTTATGTCTGTCTTCACTGTAAAAATCTGAATTAGAGATTGACCCTCCAAGTTTACTCTGTTATTCATCCCCCAGGCTGGGAACCCTAAAATTAGACCTGGTAGGCCTCCAGTGAATAATAATAAATAAATGAAAAAACTCCAATTATCTGGGAGTAAAAATCCACTGTATTTAACCATCTTTTATAACCCGGGAACAAACAGGAGCAATTCATCATTTTCTCTAGTGCACTCCTGAAATATATGTCATCAGTTCCGAATCATGTTTATGAGCAATTCTCCTAAAACGAGGTAAAAGCCGTGAAGTATTTAGCTGATTAAACAATGTTAAGTGTATTTCGTGAGATGCTGAAGAGAGCTTTAAAGATCCCCAACAGAACATTAGGGTTAATGCAAATAACAAAAGAATCTTGCTCTAAAAGCTTTAGTGCAAATTCACACACACACACACACACAATTAAAATGCTGATTACTTAACATAATCACTCAGCAACAATAACCTTCATTATCCACATTGGTTCAATATTACTGGGGAGCGCAGAAGCAATTAACAATCAAATAAAATTAATCAGCAGCATTCTAACTAGACAATTAATCAAGTGACCAGCACCGATGTAAATCAAAGCATGTGGCTTCCTGGACGCAGGAGAGGTTCATGTCTACAGGCTGAAGTCAGACCACAGGTCGTATGTAGCGACATTTAAAAAAAAAAAAAAAAAAACAGACTCTGACTTCTGGTTCAGTTTTCCTGTTGAATTACATTGAACTCCCGCTCGCTGACAGACAGCGACTGGGGATGCTTTTGAGGCAGGGATTAGGCTAAATCTGTGTCTGGGGAACCCAAGTCTGTGATCTTTGCAAACGACAAAAGCACCGTTCAAGTCCATTAAAGATGCAGTCCACTCAAATTAACTTCTGGGCCAAATCAAAAACATGAAAGACGTAGCTGAGCATCCATCACCGCGGCGACACAATCCGTCCTCTTGTCACTCAGTGTCATCTTCAATGATTATCTGCCACAATCAGCACTTTGAAGGTATTTTACGTTTTTGAGGGCGTCGATTGACACAAAAACCGTAATTTTGCTTGTTTAGTGTGTTGATAGCACAGCCTATCAATGGCCACATCATCATTTTGTAGAGTGAGTATTTTCCAGGTGTGAGAGCACTTGAATAATCTGCAATGCAATAAGTGTTCAGAGGAGGAAAAACACGGCTTCAAAGATCAACTTGAAATCATAATTCAACACTGCAACCTAGAGGCTGACTTCTGCAACAACAGCTGCCTTTTACCCCGAACAGACAAATAAAGTACTTTATTTATGCAGCATCAGTAAAAGGAGAAATTCATCATTTAAAAATCTAAAAAGACACTATTTGAATTTGCTATTGTTTAAATTAGCACACACATCAAAAAGGCCTATCAATCATTTTTTCCCCCCATTTATTGATCATCATCTTGTGTCCTCACTTTGCCTTTTCTCCCCTCTTGAGATGTTTACACTATCTACATCTGAAATTAGATTAAAAAAAACAAACCCAAACAACATGGGCCATTAACTACTACATTTGTTTATTTCCCTTAATAACAAAGCAATTACACTGAGCAAACACTGTTATAACAGTGCGTGGTGCCGTGAGGTGTCTTGCAGTCATGTAACTGTGAGATTGACTCTGATCAGTTGATGTGAAAAATGAACGCCTGCAGAGTAATGGGAAAACACAAGGCTGATTAAATAAAGCCTCGCTCTCTTTATCTTATCCCTATGTTTTCTGTGTTTTCTCTAGTATCCACCAATCTGTAACTTTATTCACTGCTACTCCACCTTTAGTGACCTTTTTTTTTTAACCTCAAACTATTTCAAGGCTTCAAAGAAAACATTTAAGTTTAATAAAGTCAGATTTTCATCCAAATTTACCATTTAGGTTCAGATGCAGTGCAGCATCCGCAGACTAGCTCCAGTTTTAAGCAGCAATAAGGCATCTATATTTGCAAGATTTGTTTTGTTGCCAGGCAGCAGAGGTGGGTAGGTAATCACTTTTTTACTCTTAGGACTTGCTTTTTAAGTGACAGGGCTGCACAGTGAGTCAACCACGTCTCAGTTTTACAGTCAGTCTCACAATATGTCGATCTTAAAAACCAAGTGTTGCTGGTGTTTTCTTTCATTCAGAGAACTTTCTCCTCGAGAGGAGGGCGATCTCGATTTTTTAAATTGAACACTTTAACTCGGGGAGGGTTAGACAAAGAAGAGTGATGTTTGAAAAACAAGAGTCAACGTAGTAAAAGGATGGATGTGTTGAAATCAGTCATAGATTGGCTTTTTGAAATGAGTAGGTTCATATATGTAAGTAAAGGGATAAATAAAGCATTGATTTTACTGTGTTGGGGTTTCAATGCTAAATTATATATGTTAAATACACATATTTTGAACATTTAGTTGTAATATTTCAGTATATATTGTATTAGCAATAGTAATATTGTTGTATCAATGGTCTTTATAGGTCACATTAGTGATTGATAGACTGTACATAAAGAAATCAAACACAATCTCCAATATCAATCTGATTGTTAATAAAGACCTGATAGCCCAAAAACAGGAGCTGAGTAAAGCACAGTGTGTGTGTCATGCTTTAATTTTGGGAAGTCTCCATTTGAACAAGCCTCCAGTGTGTGTGCGTGTGTGTGTGTGTGTGTGTCCTTGAGCAAGAACGCAGATCTCTTTACACGCTCCAGTAATTCATTTGGAGTAGTTTTGTGTTATGGGAGTGTAAGTCAGAAAACTGGGAGGAGTCCACATGTTTGCTCACAGCCTAGTGATCGTGATTGTGATCGTGATCGTGACTGTGGGAAAAACAGCACATGAACAGATAGCTCAGCATTACCTAACCTTTACGGCCAGCCGTGTGTGTGTGTGTGTGTGTGTGTGTGTGTGTGTGAACCTGCCAAGTACACATCTTGTGAATATTCCTGAGAAACGCTTGATATTAAATAACAGGAACAAACATCACAGTGTTTTGCTGCATCATAACTCATTAGCATGTTTAACACTGTGACGAGTCAACTGCATCGGAACATACGCAACTTAAATATTTCATAATCATAACGAAGCTGCAATTCCCCGTCTCACTTACACTGAATGTGTAAAATGAGCTTGTTTCCAAGAAATTAGATCGCGGCTAAAAATAGACAGTGATGTACTGGAAATGTGCTTGATTTCATACAATATGAGGCAAACATGAAGTCAGCAGAGATGGAAGAAGTATACCCTCTATAAATAAAGTAAAAGTAGCACAGTGTAGGCAAAGTTGCTAGACAGATTTTCAAAATAACGTACATTCTTGGTTATACTTTGTATAATTATCGTATATTTGCAAAGTAACAAGAAACTGAAGTTCTTCAACAAGCGTTATGAAAGAAAAATGATTTGCTTCTGAACTGCAGTGGAGTACAAAAATAGAAACACTCAAGTAAAAAGTACCTCGGTACAATACTTGAATAATATGAAACTCTGTTATAGTGATAACACATGACAAAGTGCTCTTTAGCAGTAGGACACTGTCTCATATCATTCCCATTATTCTCACCTCAGAGGAGCCAATTTTAGCACTTTAACACTCATCCACATCCACGCCTAATGAGGAGGCCAGATTCAGGTTCACCCCACACAAACTTTCACGTGTGAAAGATAAAAGTCAGAGAAGAAACAAGGTGAAAGGTGACGAGAAGTCACATATAAAGGCCAGTTTCTGCTCAGGCGCGCAGTGCGGCAGCAGACAGGTGTACTAGCAGGTGAGTGGAAATACACACAGATAGCACAACCAGGCTGATCCTCCTTCCACATGGAGGCTCAATAATGAATACTGTCTCTATTTTGTCCAAATTGGCTTCTTAGGGTGTGGTTGTAAATCCCTGATACCACGGTCCATGATGCAGACTTTGGTAACTTTGTGCGGTCTCCTCCTGACCCTCTTTTCTGCCCATGCAGACGTTGTGGATCGTTTTGAGGTTTGTTAACTTTAAATGTTAAATGTGTGCCTGTTGTGTATGTGGTTCACTCAGGAGTCTGTTTTATTTATTTTTATCTCAGGATGAGCCAGAATGCTTGAAGTACTTCTATAAAGAGAAGGTGCCAGAGTGGGGAGCTGCTACACCGGGTGCTGCCCGTCTCTGCCAACGCTTCGTCAACAGGTAATTAAAGGTTGGGAAGAGGAGTTCAGATCTATATATTCAGTTTACTGTAAGTTTAATCAGTTGGCTGTAAATAGCTCGGTTTCTTTGCCTGATGAATATTTTCACTCAGTTCACCTTCAATCATAGAAACTCTGGCATTTGCGAGCACTACTTTCAGCACTAAGCGCTTCTCGCTTTCCTTTTCCATAGCAACACATCTGATCTCTCAGTCGTTACACATCATCTTTCTCTGTCAGGTACCACTTTGCCACACTGTATGACACCAACCATCGCATTGCTGTCTACTCTGCCTATCAGTTCCAGCCCAGCAATGGAGGTGGCAGGGAGAGGAGGTGGTTTGTGGAGCCTCAGGTTTGTGTTTTACACTTTTACATGCACATCCATGGTCAAAATTATCATTATCATAATCAGGATGTCGTATGTATCAAGTATGGGTGCTGTGTATTTTTTTGCATATGATATAATAGGAGATAACTGGCCCAGTGACACAGTCTGCATGATTTGAGGTTCAGTTGTCATGTGCCTTATAGCTGGTAAACATGTCCTGGCAAACTGAGATGAAGGATGGCTACTGGCTGGGGAAGGACCACCCTGGGGTCTACCTGGGAGAGAAACAGGCTCTGAATGAAGACTACACACACTCTGGATTTGACCGCGGTCACCTTAACCCCAACGGACACCATGCAGGTAGGACTGGTTGAACATTGGTGGATTTTACTGAGTGAGGACACTGACATGTCAGTGTTGTGCTCACAGCTGCCTTACATGACAAAATATATATGATAATAGTAAGGTCTGATGTAAATATGGGACATTCGTTCTGTACGTTATCAGTAAGGAATTTTAAGAAATATTCATTTGACATTTATCAGCCTTGGTAGAACAAGAATGACGCAGCCACTGCTAAATATATCTTTCACTTCCTCGCCCCCTCTCAACCAGTCCCTAGTCGCAACGCCACCTTCACCCTGACCAACGTGGTCCCTCAGAACCCCAAGCTGAACCAGAACGCCTGGAGGATCCACGAGTCCAAGCTCACCGACCTATTCAGGAGCAAGTGCTCCAAGGCCTACGTGCTGGTCGGTGCCGTTCCCTCCGCACACAACTGGATTGTCAAAAACAATGTGAAGCGTGTTAACATCCCAGACTACCTGTGGAATGCCTTCTGCTGCGTGGACAACAACGACCGGCCCCTTCAGAGTGGCGCCGCCACAGCAAGGAACACCGAGGACAACTGGGTGGAGACGATCTCTCTGGATGAACTGGGAGAGTTCCTGCAGCAGTTCTCCAATCAGCCAGTAGGGGAGCTGTTTTACAACAACTGCAGGGCCTGAAAGACAGAGGAAGTGAGAGACTGAGGGACGATGCAAAAATAACTTTGGGTGTCACTGCCGTTTAAATTTACATGAAATTAATTTAAATACCAAGAGCTATTTTTGATATTGATTCTAGAGTGGTAATATAACAAATAAACAAATGTAGTTAGATTCCGTTGTCAACATTGTGTCTGTCAACATTTAACAACAACAACAACAACAACAAGACTAATACATCCATGAATAAAAATAAATATCAGAGTGGTTGTTTGTTGGTGTCTGTTTCACTGATGGTAATATACACAGCTAAAAAAAAGATTCATTATCAGTCTTATTGACACAGCCTGAACCATTAACTACATATTGGTGTATGAAATAAAGTACTAGTTTTCTTCCCTGTCTAAACGATGAGCCATCCCTTCAAGCTTACAGTATATGACACCACCCACGCAGCAATTACAGGAACACATGTATAAGTTTCATACTTATATATTTTGTCTAAAGACCATATGATTCATCAAGGAAAAATATGTTGTAAGTGGGAGTATTAGAAGACCCTGGATTCACTTTTCAACTGGAATATGGTTTTTCACTCATGAGTTGCTTGTGTTATGAAAATGAAATGTGCTCAGCAGCAAAAGAAAAGTTGAGAGAGCGAAATCAAGCAACAAAAATGATGAGTTTAAAAGCAATTAGGTGCCAATTGTTGCAGCAACAGAGGGATTAAAGCTGCATTACAAAACAAACATCTTCCAAGTTTTTGTTTTTGTTGGATGGTAAAACTGCACAGTTGTGTGTGTGTGTGTCTGTCTGTCTTGGTCTTAACACTCTTGTTCTCCTCCATATACACATGCACACAATAATAGCCTCTTTTTCCAAAGACTGTGCTTCAGTTAATGTGTGTTTGCTCGTATAAATAAATTGACAATAACCTGAATTTTTCACGCAGTTTGAACCAACTGTCTGCTGGAAAACATCTTCAAACAAGTCTGTTCTTTCCCTCTGTTTGTTGATTCAGGGATTAGTTTCTCCTGCAGCTAATGAAATGATCCGTCATTTCCAAGACACAGTGATGCTCTAGCTGCAGTAACCTTTTGTGTATTTAAACCACCTCAAACCTCAAAGTTTTTCATCATCACTTCAGTTCATGGACATACTGTCAGACATTTCAGCAAACAGGTCTAAATCCATGTTTTATAAATTTGATAAATTCTGAGCAAATCTGAAAAGGAAAATGCTGACTGATTATTCATCAAGACAAACAGCTGAGGCCACTTATATTTCTGTTCAATTATTGAATCATCACAAAGAAGAAGAAGAAGATGCTGAATTTCTTATTCCTAGTTTATTTGACTTTGTTTCAACTTCAGCAATATTTAGATGGAGGCTTGTTAAGGATGAGGAAACCCTGCTTGGTTCACAACTTAAATATGTTAGGGTAAGTTAACTCAGATGCTGCTGTGTGGCCCACAGTCTGGCAATGAACTAACCATCTGTCCCACAGTTAGATTGGCTATTTGTCAAATTGTGTTGTCCTCTTTTCACAGAAGGTATTATTTCTTATGCATGTATGCAACTGCATGCACGATGAATGAACTTGATTATCCCCATATGAGCCACAAAATATTGAACAAACATTTTTTTTGCCCTTCTTTGAACCTTATCTTTGCTCAACTGCATTTACTGAACCAATAATAAATGTAATTTAATTTACCTTGTCAGTATTTGTTATTAACAAGGGGTCAAATGTGTAATGTGACGCAGTTTGCTCAGTTATGAACACAGTCTATAGTTCCTGTTCTCCTCTGCTGTGTTAGCCTGAGAATCAGCCCACTGTTTGCAAAGGTAAGGATTTTACACTCTTGAACAGTTGAAGGCAAAAACTCTTTTATGGAAATGTTTTGTTTTTCACTGATTTTGTTTATTAAGGTTTTATAAAGTCCAATTTGAACGCAGAAGAGTTACTAAGGCTACAGATGAGAAAGGAGGTGCCCTCATAGAAACCTTTGTCTAAACGACCGTTGTTGCCACTAGATGTCACTACGACCAACATCAACAACAGACCAAAGCAGATGTTTTTTTAGTATAAGTGTTAGGAAATACCGCGGAAAATACTAAATGATTAACTAGATGCACAGCTGAATGAAGTTACTCAATGCACAGGAGAGCCGATTAAAAAAAAACTAACAGAAAACAGCCCCCTATGCTAGTAAGCTACGTAGCTAGCTAGAAAAGTTTGGAGCTACTTCGTGAACTTTTATCAGCCAAATGTAGCTGATAGAACATTTACGTTAGTAAACTAAGGTAATAAACACATTTACATTACATCATGTAAACACCAACTTACTTTATACTTGGAGAAGAAAATCCAGTCCTGGGTCAGGGTGGAGCCGATGGGAAGGTTTCTCCATCTTGGCAACGCTCAGGCTCAGAAATGAAGCTGCTAACGCTGGGGCAGGTGGTACTAATAAACTTTATTGAGCCAGTAACATTAAAAAATAATAATAATAATAATAAATGTATTTTACTGTTGGACAAAATGGGGTTTTCTCAGTGGTGGAAATCCAAGACTATAGTTTTACCTGGGTTATATAATTGTTAAGTACTTCCGGCCGATAGTCGTTACCTACTGCCTATTGGCATAGACAAAGTGCATTCGAACCGGAAGTGAGTTATCTTGACATAGGAAATGGTTGTATGTAGCTACATTTGTGTGTACTGTAATATACTTTATAAAAAATTTAATAATTCAGACAAATTTAATATTTGTATATTTTTTTATAGCACAGTGTCTATATTCCAACCTGATTCGTAGTAAAAAAATCTCATATTCACACCATTGACATTCCCTTCATTATTATTTGAAATAACTTCCACAATAAAAGATATCAGTTCTACTCATACTTTATAACTGATTAGCAAGTAACACCAATCTCCTCGCATTTCAGTCAGTCTGAAGCAGTCTGAAGTTCAGTCATACTGGACCATGGGGTGGTCCTTCCAGGGAGGCAGCTTGGAGACTTTCTCTTCAGTGGCTGGTTTGATGGGCCAGCCCCAGGCCTTAAAGAACCCACAAAGGTTCATCCCCACAGTCTTGGAGAAAGTCTCCGCATACAGGTTCATCTTTCCTTCGTTGTCACCAGGAAAGTTGCTCATGCCATGATAGGCAGCAAACACCTTCTTGAAGGCATCCCAGCCAAACTTCTCCTGGAGCTAAGTGTCAGAACAAAAAGGTCGAGGGAAATGTACAAAAAAATTAAAAATAAGTGTTGTCCAATAATTTGTCGATCAATATTTTTGAGTGATGTGTAATGAGAAATTAAGTCACAATTTGACTCGACACTTTTGTCTGCACACAGAAGTTCTCTCTCACCTGCAAATATGTCTCCAGGGCCACCCACACTGTCCAGCTCTTGAGGTTCTTGCCCTCTTTGACATAATCCTCTTTTCGCTTCTTTCGATTTTCTGGAGTCAGACAACAGTGAGCCTAAATGGAGAAGGAGATGGTTGTAAAACAATATAACCCCAATTAATGGCTAAGTGATGTTTTTAACAGACACTGGATTTACTCCACCTTTGCCCTGTTGATCCCCAGCACTTCCTCATGCACATACACTGACCACAGGTTGCATGTACACTCTGTGGTGTGTGGTGGGAACTCCCAGCATCCTCTCTGCTGGTTGTGTCCCAGTTCATGGATGGGGCCCCATATGCCTTCAGTCCTGGCTTTGTCAATGTTGATCAGCCCAGAGGCTGCAGTGTCAAACATCATGATGGGATAACCTGCATGCATCCAACCTGGGCAGAGGAAAAGTGAAAAAAGTGATGCTCCATATGGTCAGTTGTGGTGGAGAAGTGCTGTTCATCCAGCATGAGTTGTGACATGCTCCACCTCATCACTCACCATGAGAAATCTGCACATCTGCCACGAAACGTTCTTTTCGGGGTAATTTGTGTGGGATGGCAGCAAGATCAGCAATTCCTCTCATGATGGCATCCCAGTGTGCCGCCAATTGGTCAGGTCGCTCCAGGTCTCGAACAGCACTGGACGGGACAGCGAGGATGATGTTGTCAAACTCTAACTCTGCCCAGGGTGAGGGAGCAGTGCGCAGCAAGGACCAGTCAGCTGCTGTTGTCACACCTGGAGAGAGCAGTATGTTCAGTGTTGGGCATGTTACTTTTAATAAGTAATTAGTTATAGTTACTAGTTACTTTCCCCCAAAAAGTAACTGAGTTACTACATTATAAAAATAACAAATTACCAGGATAAGTAATTATTGCGTTACTGTTCTATAAAATGCTCAAATATGTCAACTTACTTGGACTCACCCCCCCTAACCCCCCAACCATAACCTGTTTATCTGGAACTAACCAACTCACTCGGTATTCCTTTGCACAGGCAGGCTCCGCATCGCGCTGTATCACTCCGCCTCTTCCACACACCGCTGATCCAAACGGAGTGATACAGCACGTTATTCCCACCACTGAGTATGTGTGATCAAAAGTCAGTCTGGATTTGTGTTATTTACTCAGACCCTCCATTTTCTGAACAGACCAATGGTATCCTCAGCTCTTACTTCAACGCACCTATAGTTTTAGCCTATACAGTAATGTAAATCCCAGAGCCAACTGAATAACAAAACAGCATAAAAAAATCAAAAATCACAGTTTTACACATGTGACAGTGTCACCCACCACACACTTGCATTTACCTGATTTATAATATGGTGCAGGTACAGCTATCTGCACTATGACCTCTGCCCCCTGCACTTGTGTTTTCGGCGGGGCCAACAGGTAGATGAGCCCCCCCCACAGATTCCACACCTGCATCATCTCTGAGGTTATGGGGAATCGTTCGTGAACACATGGAGCTCTCTTTATCTCTTCCTTTTTCAGTCTGTCTGTCTGACAGCCTATCTGGACCTGAGGAAGAAAAGGAAGATGTGTTAATGCTGTGAAGACCTGAGCCATTTCTTTTGATCATAACTGCCAACACTCATTACCAGCCCCTTTACAAAGGAAGTGCACAGCTACTTTTTGTGGAAGCTAAAACCTAAACTTAAATTTTAGCATGGCGCCTACTTCTCAGCTGTATCACACTTGAACTCAATAGTTGTTCTGACTGTACCTTCCAACCCTTGTTGACGATGGCTGCAGGTATGGCCATGTGGGTCTTCATACCAGGAGAAAGGTAGAGACCTGTGCTGATCCACTCCTCCCGTTCTAAAACACAATGGAAAACCAGTTACATTTCTGCAAACACTGATGTTACTTGTTACACGTCCGTTCTGTATTTGCCCACATTAATGGCGTCTGACCTGCTGTGTTAACATTAACCATGATCCTGTGGTTGTAGACGACTGGCATCACTGGGTTATCCTTGATGAGGTAGGGCAGGAGAGCATCAGGATCTGGGCAAACATTATATATGTCTGATGCCATGCTGAGGAGCAGGTGGTCTTTGGGACTCTTCGCAGGGCAACTGCTGCACACCTTGAAAATAACGATTAATGTAATGAAAGCAATTTGTAAAATAGATGGTTGTAATTATACCTTCAACATTTATGCACAAGGCAACTGAATCCTATGTCAACAAGACAGTAATTATCTGAATCCAAACACTAAAGGCAGAAACAACTTGGACCTATCTTGTTCACAAACTACCCACCTGTGGGATGCCTGACTTCTTCAAGATGTCAGTGAGAGTGGACATCACTTGTACATAGGAGGGGCAATCATTAGCCCTCATGCTCAAGTAGGTGGCACAGTGCCCACCCAATTTTTTAAGGCATTTCTCCTCATGCCCAGTAAGTGCCTCCCCATTGTTCACATGACCAGCAAAGCGGTGCAGTACATGACGGAAGTGGTAGGTGTCTTTCATGGCCTGGCTGGGTACAGGAGCTTTGAAGGAACTTCCTCGAATTATATGCTCCAGCAGACTCAAACCCATTTTATTCAGGATCTTGTTTCCTGAAAGAAAAAGCATGAAACATGACTTGATCTACACATTACATGGTTTAAATTATTGTGATTTTAGGACTGATGACCATGCCTTCATAGTTCAACTTCTCTTTTTTAGGCTTCTGCAGATTAGTAACATTTTCTCATCATTTGAATTACAAATGTAAAATGTTTACGGTGCCTGTAGTACTTCACGTTTGTCAGTTGTGTGAATATATACAAATATACACATGCAATTACTTGACAATGTGTAATGTGCATATCATACCTGAAAACTCTGTCATTGGGTTTTGTCCATTGTGTGTCTGTGCCCAGTACCAGGCATGTCCACCAATCAGCAGGCCCCCTCCCTCTGCTACAAAGTTTTGGATTTCCTCCATATGCTGATCACTGTAT
>OMNW01031249.1:0-12267 GCA_900303245.1 Selene dorsalis | reverse complement strand
TGTGCCGCTGAGACGAGATCTGGGACACCGGGGCAGAGGCTCTGATCCTGCAAGGTTGGTTTTCGGCCAAGAGACACTAGGTGGACAGAGAGCCTCCATTCTCCCTGTAACAAGTTAGAAGTCATTTATTAAACCATCACTATTACTTCAAAGTGGTTTAATAATGGTAAAAATGTAGCATAGTTGAGGTAAAAAATCTTGCATAGTTCCTCTTTAATGAAGTTGGTGAGGGGCAAAATTGATGATTATTATTATTAATAATAATAATAATAACAACAATGATAATAATAATAATACCAATAGGTAAGTACAAGGACAATGAGTAGGTTAAAGTGGCCAATAGCTTTCTTATATGGGTAAAATAAGGAAGAGTGTTGCCACCATATGATACCTAATTTCAGAAATCGTTGTGAGTCCCTCGCCTGCTGTGTACTGTTCATCCTTTTCTCCTTGGTAAACATCAAGCTGACAATAAATACTGGAGCCTGAGACATCTGAACTCCCAGTGATCGTCTCCAGCTCACTACCATTTGAATGTGGGAGTATTGTCCGGTTTACAATTCATGAATCAGATTTAAATGATACGTTATAGTGCTATTTGTACTCCTCATACATCTGCCTTATGAATATTTCAGGAGTGAAATCTTCCAGTGTAGAATCCTGGCAGCACAGCTGAAACCAGAAACCAGACGAAGTGGCTGACATGTTGTCGGACAAAGATAATAATAATGCAAATAAAGCAACATGTACTGTTGTCATTTCATAATTGGTGAGGCTGGTGCTTCAATTATTTTTAATTAATTCACATTGATGTTTCAGTGCTTATTCATTACTTTTTATATTGCATCTACCATTTTCAAATTATAGGAGATTTGCCTTTGTGCAGCATTCTTCCCTGATGTGATTTGCAAGTGCATTTACAAATACCAGACTGGATAGAGTGTCCACTTTCACTGACGGCCACATTCCCCTCCATCTATCTTCACAGCTGTATGCGTCTGTTAACTGCCAGAGCACAACTGCTGTCTGAGGGGGTTTAGCATGATTATTCACAGGGGCTCCTTGTAGTGTTAGTGTCAGTGCTCTGTTTATCCTGCGCCACCTGTATGTTTTCTAATTCAAAAGGGAAAATAATGTTATCAGTTTACCCCAAACATTGAAATATTAGACTGATGTCTGTATTTGCTCTCTTTATTTACACAGATACCTCGCAAGAAGTTCATGCCAAGAGATTGATGACTGACACTTTGACGGCAGTATGGAAGAAACTGAACACCCCCACGGTTTTCCACTTAATCTACTAAAATGCTAATGCGTGACCGATCAATACCACAGTATATTTACCTCAGCTTTTTGCTGATATTGCAGTTGCTTGAAACGTCAAGGGATTGTGAAGACTCCTTTTTTTTCCTTTGCCAGTGAGGAATTGAAAGCTGCAATGGAGAGATAAAGAAAGGGCCTCGGTTTACTTAGATACCGCCTGATACATCTGCTCCAGAGAACCTCAAAACGACCCATGAACCATAATGTGGTAAAGATGTCAACTGGTGGACGCTAAAGCTGCTTCCAGGCTTTTCTTGATGGAGTGAAAAGCAAATAGTTTTGGCACCATTCACTTCTGCAATCCTCTTTTCTTCCTCATCCGTAATGGTGTGTTAGAACACGTCAAGGGTTGAAATGCATTCAAGCAAATGTCAGCGAGGGTAGATGAGGGGTAAATACATTTCTCTGTTGATGTGACAGAAGGACACAATATGAGTAATTAACCAAAATAGATTGCGGATTAAATGGGAATAAATAAATAAATAAATAAGTGGGTTCAACGTACTTAAATTAAAAATATTTGCTTCATATTTCAAATCCAACATTTAGTTGAAGTAATTTTTCTACAGGATCATAAAGGGAAGTCATTAACACAATGAGAAGACAATAAGAAGAACAAAACAACTGTGTGAGTGCGCCTTACTTCAGGATTATATTTTAATAAACTAAAGCTGACTACTACAGTGTGTGATTGCTAGGTGTTGCCATAGTGAGGGAACATTTCTCGCTCTGGGATCATTATTATATTGTTCATGATGAAAGAGGTACAACAGACTGTACATACAGACGTTTTCCAGCAGAGTATTAAAGGAGGTTTTTTCACTTGACCTGTGCTAATGGTTTTGATTCATTAGTCACTCAATGAAGATAACTTTGATGACAGTTACTTTGAATGCAGAACAGACAGATACAGCTTGGATTGTGCAGAATTCAAAGATAAATGATCAGGTCTGATCCACATAAAGATAGTGTTTGCCACTGATCTCAAAAAACATAGGGATTGGTAGGCACAGTCCTAATTAATTTAAGTTCTTTTGGTTGGTGGCTTTTGTTTTATATTCAAATGAACAAGTCATATAAATTCTTCAACCATAGCTGCAGTTGAGTCAATCATGGTTTGCCTCTGCAATAGAGGAATAGCCTACATTATAGACTTTCTCTTAAATGTCCCAAAAATAGAAATGACTTTGTGGACTGTAAACTTAGCACGTTCTTGTGAAAATTTAAATGGCTTTTCACACACATAATACATCTGCATTCATTATCTGGTTCCATAAATAAAACATGTGATCATCAGTCTGAAATTAAGCCAAAGAGAGGGAAATCATTACTTTATTTTATCCACCTTTCTTAAAAAAAAAAAAAGAATTCAATACCTAAAAAATTTTCAGCAGAGTCACTTTTAGGGCTGATGGAGCTTGATGTAATCTGTGGCCAATGACCCACACAGAAAGGTATTGACTGGAGCAGGGCTATTGGAAAGATGTCAGGCTCAACAGAAACAGTTTGGGAAAAATGTTCCCTGGGGGCTGCCTTGGTGGCTTCATTAAAACTTATCATTTATATGTTGGATTTCTTTGCACCCAGTGTGGAAGCCATCACCAAGGTTAGTCCGACAACACTGTGGCTTTGTCCCAAAAGGACCTTAACATCGGCCGACAGGCAGGCATAACATGCAGTGTCAAAGCATTTGATGGTGTAGTTTTTTTACACTTCCCTTCATTGCCATAAATCCTTGGGAAAAGATCATGCTCTGGGTTAAAATAAGTGCTTCAGCATTAGACGACCTTTGGGTTCATTGCAAGTCAGAAGGACAGCCTTATTTATTTATCCTGTTTATCCTTTTCCACCAATTAATTGCACTCAATGTGAAACACTATTCATGTGCACGCATCCCATCATCTTACCTCAGGAAAAGGAAATTAATAATTTTGGCAAACATAGTTATTAAACTTAACAAAAAATGGGTTCTTACGTTAGTTATTCACTGGATGGTTCAAATTGGCAACAGTCATGTTGTGTTGTATTTTATTTTACCTTTATTTTTTACTTGGAAATGAGCAGCCAGATAAATAACTTTCTTTTTTTTTTTTTTTTTCAAATCTTTACTTTGCTGAGCCCTGGAAATAAAAACACCCACTGACCCCTCTGATTTAACTGTTCCAGGTATTGTATGTCAACTGCATGTGATGTCCATGTGTCAATACATCTGCAAAGCTCGAGTTTGAAATTGATTGCTTAATCTTACATGTGAAAATCAAACTTTAATTATCTTTGTTATGACTGACATCATTAGTCATTCCTCAGCAAACAATGTGCCCAATATGCCATCTATCCATCCATTCATCCATCCATTCATCCATCCATCCATCCACCTACTCATCTGTCCATTTATCTGTCCGTCCGTGTCCTTATCCTCCATCTCCATCCAGATTTCAGCAGCTTGTTAACTGACTGAAGGCTGAAGTGTATTGACTCAGACTATCTGAAAGAAAATACCTGATACCTCCATCTGTGCTGTGAAATTTGATGGTCTTCGTCTGTATTTGCGTAATGATTTTATTCTTCTAAGAGCAGATGAAATTAGCCTTGAAATGAGTTTTCATCCTCATATGTCTGGTATCAGTCTTACTCATTAATCCTTTTTGAACAGGCCTCAAGTGAAAACAAAGGGTGGCCACTGAACGTGTGGTTTATGAACAGAACCATCTTGAAATCTCAGAATATGTATGAGTTTGTTCTCTTTGCACGGCCTACACGAGGTTAACAGGATTAATATTTCATGCAGCTGTATTTTCATTTGATCACCTTAACCTTTTGGATGTTTGTGAATTAAAAGTCTGGAGAATTTGCAGTTTGACCTTCGCTGGCTTTGTCGTTCCTGATTTCACATATCCTGGGAATACTCCGCCAGCTCCCTTCGACCCTGAACAGGGTGGACAATGGATTGATAGATGCTTATTGGTTGAATTACCCTAATGGAAACCTGAACAAATGAAAGGGATAATTTCTTATAGAAAAGATAATGTCTTATTTGATATATCAGCCAGAAGACTGAAAAAAACATTTTTGATTTATGTAGAGAAAAATAACAAGTAACTCTAAATCCAGATAGTTGTTTTTTTATACTGCCGAACAGATGAACCATTTTGATGATGATAATTTATCCTTCTGTGACCACACAGTGCAGATAAGGGCAAAAGACATAGAGATTCGTTTTGTATCTATCAACATTTTTGTAATCCAGGTTGCAGTAAAACCACTGTATCTTATTAGCAGATTCAAAGCCTTTTTAGTTCAACAGCCTGTGTCGCTCTGTATCTGTCCCATTATCTTTTTTAAAAAAGTATTTTTTATCAGTGGAAATTAATGTACATTTAATGCGATCCTCTTATGATCTGATTAGATTCATGATTATTTTCAGGACAGTTTACAAAATGTCACGTTGCCGGGGAGCTCAGTATCACTGCAAACTGTAAGTCATGACAGTGTCTACATGGCCTCCTGTAACGATTTTAATCAGGGGCTCATTATGTCTCACACACAGAGGCCACTCAATCACATCAATTGATTAATTAAGTGCCAAGGGCGTTTGGGGACCCAGGTGACAATATGATCCCTGGGGACACGATAATGTTCTGAAAGCAATAGTTGTTAAATGAATGGTTCTGTGGGGTCAGCATAACTGCCACCTGTACCTGCGTCTACATCTAATTAAAAAGCAAATAGTCTTCCCCAATAAAATCTGATAACTTATTGCAAGGACAGGTGTTCTTTCTGGCTGATCTGGTGTCAGCTTGTAGCACACACTCCAATGTTAAGTCAGCAGAAGAAGAGCAAAGGAGAGAAGAAAAAGGATTTCCGAGAGCCAGCATCATAGAAAAGCGTGTAATACAGGCTAATCCTCCTCTGCTCATGCTACCGTCAGGCCGGGAATACTGAAGGGAGCAGCGGATTGATTTGACTCAACCTACAGTAACAGCTGGGTAAATAAGGACCACCCCTGTGTTGGCCATTCACTTCTCACTCTCTGAATAGCATTAACACAGGTGGGAGTAGTGCCACTTGCTTTGTCATGCAAATCATGAACTGGAGTCATGGCTCTCAAGCTGCTCACATAATAGAAGAAATAACATTTAGACTTGTTGTTTATGTTGCCACTGTACAAACACAAGGGGCTGTGTGCATGCAGGGAATTCAGTGCTGCTGGCCTTAAACGGCTGGGAACATGATGTTAAATTGTCTGGCAAATTTCTGCGGTAAACATCTGTATAGGTGGCCATAGATTGTATCTTTCTTTCTTTCTTTCATGAACAGTCTTACTACAGTAGGTTTTCCTATTTCTTTTCCTGTCAGATTGCACAGAGGGGTGCAACAATACACAGTCCAGTTGAATTTTAAATTGTGTTTCAGATGAGGCCTCATTTCATCTTCAACAATTTATGTCGTTTTTCAATAAGAGAAGATAGATTAAATACCAATTGCCAGGATACTGGAGAATCAAGTCTACCAGCACAATATGTTTAGATGTTTTAGACAAGAGTGAGGTAGCTCTGATGTGGGGTCAGGTTTGTGACTGAAACTACAAGGCATTTCATTTTAATACAGTGTTCCAACAATTCATACGAGTATAGAACACAGAGCAGTAACCTTGGATATATATATATTCCCAGATCTTTGTCATGAATTTTCACCTAACTACGACCCCTCTGATTCCCACAGAGTCAATGCAGAAGAATGAAAGTATTGGGAATAAAGATCTGTGTATTGAGGTGTGTGCCCATGTGTGTGTTTTGTGTGTGGACCAGCTGTTTGCATCCTCCCCTAGGGTTGACTTGTGCCAAACAGGAACATGGTCTCCATGAAAGGGAACCTCACAGCGTGTGCTCTCCTCCACAGCTAAACGACTCCTCCCTCCCAGGCTGTGACCAATTACTGCTGCATTCAGCTCTGTGGGGCAGAGCGTAGAGGTGACTGAAACAGGGGGTCGCTGGACCAAATCCCACCATCGACTGACTCCCTCTCCCTCAGCTATTGGTGTCAATGTGCCCTTGAGCATCCTGATTCTTTCCAGAAAAGTCGATGTGTGGATAAACATTTTAGGCTGGTCTCAGTGCTCCAATCAACCTCAAACCCATTCTCCTGTTTTCACTGAGAGCCTATCGAACACCACCTGCACAGCACAGGAGCTGGTAAAGTCTATTTTTTAAGCCAATAGTATGTAATTATTATGCATAAATATTAACAGGGACCAAAATAAAAATGAGCTGAACTAAATCAAAAATAAGCCTAAAAGGAAGATTTAGTGTTGGACTGTTGTGCCATAATCCCTATAGTTTTAGTAGTAGGTTCGTTACCTTTATTTGTCACTGCGAGCTGTTTTGAGATCAGCGGGGGAGAGATGCGAGCCGCTCAGTTTAGGCTACAGAGGCTCGTGGAACTTTCGGTACTTCACAAATACACAATCCAACAACTGCAAAACGCTCTGGTGCACAAGTTGTGACCTGCACATTCACCACACTATGAAATAATAACGTATAATTATTTAACATTACCACACATGAAGCAAATACTCTGGACTACTTTGAGCTATGTAAGGTACTTATCTTAAAGTAGTCAGTGTATTACAGTCAGTGTATTACCTGCAATAAATCTGGATTGATGCCTTCTCAGTTTGGCTGCCATAACAACCATTTTAGCCACTTTTACAAAAGCCAGTTGATGTGTTTTACTTTTGTTTTGTTTTTTTTTTCATTTTGAATATTTCCACTGCTTTTTCTTGCTGCAAAACATATTTTTTCCTTTGGAACTACATTCTCTCCACCACTAGATTATGATGCATACAAGATATTGTTTGTCAGTGGTTGAGAAAATGTAGTTTGTGTCTACTTCACTTAACTTTGAGAATACTGAACTAAATTTATAGCAGGCGACAGACTGACTATAGATAAGTGCCTCACACTAATGAAAGACCAATATGGGGTTTTCAATGGCCGATACAATGCTGATATTTGGAGAGCAGAGTGGCTGCTGTCTGCTCAGTGAAATTGACTTAAGTAATGCAGGGAGCTCCAAGACTGTCACATTGTCTCTCTCTCTGTCTTTCTCTCTTTTGTTCTCTGTTTTTACGTGTTTTAACCGGCTTCATGAGCATTTAAATGGGCTGGCGCTATTATGACAAAAACACCATCAATTGCGTGACCACTACCTCACACAACCCCACATAACGGCTGTCACTTTTATTTGACCAAGTTGCAAGAAATATGACTCCAAATGAATGCTAATGTTTACCCCCATGTCTCCTGGCTGTGTAAACAGGTCAAACTCTTCACTAGCATTGCTGTGATGTGTCCAAAAGGTTGATATAATTACTAATTAGACTTTATTTGGTTTTTTATTGCCCTGTTGTTATCAGGAGTCACACATTCTTAAACTGCCCAGCTTGTTAATAGAAAATTGTTTATCCAGATTATTCTCACATTAACCTTTTGAAAAAAGCCTTAAAATGATGATTGCACTCCTAGCTACGCTCTTTGGTCAATTAGCACAAATTATTACTCTATTTGCTTTGCCATTATTGGACAAGCTGCAATTACATGCCATTTAAATCATGAGTTCATAGCTGGTCTGAATAAATATTTATCTGAGGTCTGTGTACAGCCTTTCATCATTACTCGAGAGAAAACTCCTAAAAGACTTTTCACATGTTTTGACACAAACCTCAGTCTGTGGGGGTCGAGTCCACTGAGTTTCAGCAAGGATAGATTCCATTTAAGAGGACTGCCGTGCCTTTTTGTACCCACTCAGAGCCTATCTTCAGCTGACAGGTCAAAAGCGTCTCCATTCCCCTGTGGTGAAAACCTTGGTGTGACCTTCTCTATCCAGCTGGCCTTTTCAGAGAGCGTTTAATCAATAACTCCATCGTGTAGAGTTTGGTTTCAACATGGGACTGAGATCTGCCTGTGCTTCATTTCCCCTTGTGCTTTTAGCTTCAGCTCCCCCCTTGTCCCCCGCTAAACTTTTCTTCTTAGCACATCATCAGCTTCCAAGTGACACCCATGATACTTTGATTAATGCTCTGTAATATCACCTTGATATGCCACAAGTTGCGTATTTGAGCACTTCTGATCTTCATGCACTCACGATAAACACCATGCTGGCTCTTGACTTGTTTCTGTGTCAGTGATAAAAATAAAAATTACCTCAAATTGTTCCTGTTAAAACCCCATTATCAGGATTTAAAGACCACCACCACAAAATGAAGATAGAGCTAACTCACATTAGTGAGTTCACAGTCACCAGACCATGGCTGGGTCTGTCTTATGTTGTTACTTTCAGAGACTGATACGTTCAAGGACACTGATAGTTGGTGCTACTCAATTTGAGTACTCATGTTTATATATCTAAATATTTGTAAATGAATAGATAGGTGATATAACAACCATGGTAATGGAACATTCTGAGCCTTGATATTGCCATTGAATGCACCGAGAGAGCAAAGTGAGTAAATTCTAATTGTTATAGATTTTATTATTGTCATTGTTTTAGTTTTTTCTTGTTTCTTGTATCTAATTATATTTAGAGTTTTAGAGTTACAATTACCTTAACCGATAGAGTCATTCAGAAAGTTAGTTTAATATGGCATGGTATGGTAATATGGGAAAGAATGGTGATGATTTCAATTCAGTGTCATTGTGAAAGCTCCTAAAATTAAATACATTTTGGAAAATGTCTTATTACAAACACTGATTTACAGACAACTGTCACTCATGTGCACTGATCCTTGATGAAACACATCTGTGCCTTCCAGTTATAACATGGCAGGGCGGGGTTGTAATGTTATTATGCAAACACTAGTTTGACCTGGGTGGAAGGTGAAATGTGCCCTGTGGAGGTTCTGCTCACTGTCAGCACAGTAGAGCTACATTATGTGGGTTCCTGTTTTTCTTGTTCTAATTCTCACACAAGAATGCCCACATACAAACATCCATGAAGGTGAGACAGTAACACCAGTAGTCTGAAGTGGTGTACAGATGACCACTATAGTAAATGAAGAGAAAGAAGAACACAGATGCATCAACAAAAGGCAATGGGAAAACACTGAGGTAAAATATGCAGGGAAAATGAGACACAGGTGATGCAATCACACACAGGTGAGACACATGAGGTAATCACAGGAGGGAGAGCACAGGAAGACAAGACAGGGAACTTCAAAATAAACCAGGACATTAACAGGAAACAAGAGACAAACTGTAACTCTTAAAGACGAACTCTGCAGGATGTTTAGCTTAACTATGCTGCATTTTTACCTTAATTTAACAGCTTCAGAGAAATTGTGATGGTTAGATAAATGATTTGTAACTTGAAATGAGGGAGAATGGAGGCTCTCTGTCTTCCACGTAGCGTCTCTTGGCTGAAAACAAACCTTACAAGGTCAGCTCCTCTGACCCGGTGTGGCAGCTCTTGTCTCAGTGAAATTGCTACATAAACGTACCCCATAAGCTGTAATCTCCTGTTTATGACAGATAAGAGTACACAGATATACACATAACGTGCATATGATAAAGAACATTATCTACCGCTCCATGGATCATGCTTCGCGGGCTTTGTTGAAAACAAATGCACATGGAGGGCAAAACAGAGGAAAAATGACCGGACTTCCATAGTTCCTCATTAAAACACAGAATCTAAAAAGAAAATTACTTTTTTCTTTCACCAAAAACAGAGAAAAAAATACCCTAACACTCAGACCAATTTAAAGAGAAAGATACTCTAGTCCTTGAAGACATTTTGAGGTAATCAGATAAATTTAGGCATCATGTTCAGTGGTTGCAGCAGCAGTGAGTTTATATAGTTTTTTGTGTAAATGAGAGACACATCATGGTGCGCTCTTTTCTATATGAGCAGAAACGGGCCGTCAGATACCTGATACATATTTTAAACATCCGTCTCAGATGGAGGACATTGATCGCAGACAATCAACATATGAAACTGGGGACACTGTTACTATTTCTAGATCGATGTTACGCAGATGTGGGATCACTTTAGCAGTCAATCAATGTGATCATTGAAAAGAAACATGTCGTTGTGACCTCCATGTAGTCATACACAACCAGGACCTTTGTGTCTGAACTGTTGATTTAACGACTAGCATATTAGGTCTGCTTACTCAGGATCCAATTACTTCTCAGACGCTGCAGTTAAAGGAATAGATGAATATGCAGAGCTGCACGTAGGCTTTGTGGTTTTACTAAGTTTTGCCCCGGGACGGATTGATCGACTATCGTTTTAAGATTAATTCTGGAGTGTAAACACCCAACTGACTCTAATCTAAGGTCCATCTTGATTAAGACGACACCTTGCTGTGATCTGCTGCAGAATACTTCTCTTTACTCTGACAATACAGCTTTTATATGAATTAAAACACACCATGTGTTGTATGATTAAAAAACAAGTGCTCTCTTCTCTATCGCTCTTTCTCCTTAAAATACACCGTCATTTTAAAGAAGTACACTAACAGTATATTGAGACTATTTTACAAGGGAAAGCTTTAGTGGGAAACATCAAAACGATGCTACAAATCCTCCCAGCTGAGATGACACTCTGCCTGGGGTAAGATACTGTGTACCTTTCTCTCTTTCTCCTTCTTTTGACACAAACAGGCTCCGCTCTCAGAACACATCCTGATGTATTGTCTCCCGATGCATTTGATCATATCTCTGCCACTGTAAATCGCTCTGTGCCTCCACCCCCGGAAATCTGTTGACACATCAAAGCCCCTCAGGGATGCTCGACAGCGGAGCACCAAAATGTGGGGTCCGTGCTCACGCTCGCACGGAGGTCACAGCGCCGTCAAGTATTTGGAAAAAGAAGAGTTTATGGATTATGACATATATGTCAAGGTACAGTGCCACCAACAAAAGGTGTAAAGTTTGCTCCCATTTTCAGATGGTGTGTGTGGGAGACGATGAGGTAGAAACTCTATCCGTCAGAACATGCTGCACAGCTGCAAAGAAACTGCCCACACCAAACTAAAGTGTAGATTTTAGATTTCTCCAAATAATGATGGCACCTCACCTCTCAGCAAGAAGGTGGTGAGGTCCTAGGCCTGGGGCCTTTCTGATTTTGCATGTTCTCCCTGTGTCTGTGTTACATGACGTGTCTTTTGAATGGATTGCATCAACCTGTGGGTCGATCTTATGTTCTTATCTATTTGTTTGAATGTGGGCGTGCTGGTGCACCCTGTTCTGCTCTCCTCGCTCCTCCAGCAGGTAAACCAGCACACCTGTGTCTGATTCCCAGTCAGGAGCCTGGGTATAACTGCTGAAGGAGGAGTGTGAGCTGATCATATAAATCATGGCATTGTGGCCAGAGGCTCTGTCTGTTGGGCTGAGTGTTGTTGGTTATTTTGGGGTTATTATTTGTCTCATGGTTTCCAAGCACATGGTTGCTGGTGGTCAGTTACTTATCCTTAGTTATGTTGATTAAACACCTGGTTTTTGTATCCTGGACCTGTGATTCATTCCTGTTTTGATTGTATTTATTAATTCATTGTCTTCTTCTCCATTTAACCTTGAAGGCATGGGGAACGTTACAGTCTGCATTGGTTCTCTCCAGGTTCTACAGCTTCCTCCCACAGTCCAAAAACTTGAACACTTGGCTGGTTGGTGAATCTCAATTGCACATAGTGTATGTGAGATGCAGTCAGGAAGGAGATGTAGGAGCATTCGGGCAAGGATGTCTCGACTGAGAAACAGCTTCTCTCCAGCTGCAGTCATACTACTGAATGCACAATAAGTGTGTACTTGTTTTTATGTACTTACATAAAAATGACAAAGAAGTCAAATCAAATCAAGTTGAGGTTGTTTGTCCGTATATGTGGCCCTTTGATAGACTGGTGACCTGTTCAGGGTGTACCTTGTCCTCACCCTATGTCCTATGGGA
>OMNW01031247.1:19564-36537 GCA_900303245.1 Selene dorsalis | reverse complement strand
ACCCCCCTACCAAGACTGTTGCTACAGTAATTTTGCAAACAGGAGACACACAGCAGCCATCACTCTCTGTCCTACTGCAGCTCTACCCAAAAGACTTGGATTAAACCCTGCTCAAGACCACTTCATTCTGCTATGCCCTGTTTTGCTCAGATAACACTTGCAGTCCTTTTGCTCCATTAGAAACCCTCCACTGCAGCCAAACGCGTTTCAAGCTGTAATGGAAGAAAGTTTAAAAGTGGTCAGACGTTGCTGAACGGTGATTTAGAAAAAATGAGTAATGACACTTTCACAAATGTTCAGCTTAAAAATGTTGGTTTTTTATGAAGTTAAACATAGCAGCCAATGATTTACATTATACTCCACAGTGAGTTAACCCTCAGATCAATAATTAATTTAATGAGTCAGCAGAAGTCTTTGTTTGACAAAGGATGGTCCTTGAGTATAGACCGTCAGTGTGTGGGTTGAAATCTGTGGCCACTTGTAAATCAGAGCGTGAGTCACAGCTACAACACCTGCTGGTTTTAAAGTGAACCTCTCCCACTGGGTTCTGTACCAACCTGGTTCATTTCATTATCTCTCTCAATGTAATCTCTGGAACATCTCAGAGCCTAGGGGCCAGTAAATAAGTAGTTCTCTTTGACGTGAAATAATGGCATCCATTATTATAGACCAAACAATTTATACCATCCACCACAGCGCTACAAAATGTCTGAATGGTTCATGTTTTCCATTCGTGGCAAAGCGAGGGAGACGTATATAAAAGCTCTCCCACCTGGATCTGAAACACAAGCTACTGTTGCTTTGCCATGAGGAGGAAATAGCACTGCATCACAGTGCACATTACTGTTTATAGCCCAGTGCATTCATTCCCCGAGTACCCATTTGACATTAATCTCAAGTCTCAGTCAAACATCTTAGATGCTTTAATTGCATCTTCAGGAGGTGATGAGTCACTTATCACATCTTGAGGGAGAAATGCTAATATTATATTCGCACTCATTAATATACACAGAGAGAGAGAAAAAAGAGCATTTATGCTTGCTGTGCAAAATGTCACAGGTTAGTGTGGGAATGAATTGAAGACCATGGACACTGCAGGACTGTAGGACATTTTAATGGGATTTCCTTTCTTCTCTGATTACCATTTAAGTTATGCAACTGAAAACAAGCAAAAAACAAACATCATTAACCACAACATCTTCAGTGCAGTCAACTATCGTGGTCAAATTATCTTCTTATGGAGAACCATATTGAAAAAGTGGTTTCATTACATTGCCCACACCATCTACGAGAAATAAAAGAAGAAATTAAAATAAAGAAGCAACAATAAATAAATTGAACCTGGTCAAAACAGAATGAAACGCAGGTCCAGGTTTTAAGAGTTTTATCAACAGAACAAAGGCTGGTTACCTAAATACTGCCAAATGCTGGGAAACACTATGACTGACTACCCAAAACGTTCAACAGCCTGAGGAGAGAGGATATTGGCCAGTCTGCTGATTTTTGCCCTGATGGACCGGTATCTTCTTTTGTATGCTGACAAACTAACGCAATTCACTACGAACAGGTCAGAGGTTGTTACTACTTACCAGCCAACAATGACTTGTTACTCATCACCAAACTGGAGCTCCAGCAGGGACTGAAATACAGTGGCAGGTGCTGTATATGGACTACAAGTGCCCAAAACTTGTAGTTTATCATGTGTTTTTTTCCCCTCCCCCTCCACAATTAGTTAGATGACCTAATTATTTGTGGGTTGATGGATGGGGGAAATGTACAGTTGTTGCTGTTCTGTACAGAGTCCAGTATTGGCCACCTTATTGAACCAATGTTTTGTCCTCCAGTGGCACACGCAACTTACCTTTAGGAGTGGTTTGATAGCAGCACGAACTTTCTTGGTCTAGATATTTCAGGAGGCTTTGGCTATATACCCACTCACTGGTCTTTTTATTCATCACTGAGACGTCATCTTCTGATAGACATTTTCCTGAAATTCTTATATAAAATCAGCTTACTTTTTACAAGTAAAATAATGTATTTTAAATTGACAACATTAATGCACTTACTGTCAATAAATCATGTCCTCTTTTTCACCCGTCTCTTCCTCTTTTCTTCAGTGGTGGAAGCCTCATTGTCAGTTTGGGTTGATGAAGTGTATTATTCACAATCTTTCTCATTTTCTATAAAGGACATTGCCCAAGTTAAATGGATTAATAATTAGTAGAACTGTATCACATGTCATTTCCTGATATTTATGTTGGATAGTAACCTTGGTCTGTGTCAGATTGTGTGCATCAAGTGATGGATGCTCTTAATTTGCTAGCTAGCTGTGACCTTTGAGGACTGCACCACAGCCAACACTAGCTAATGGGAATTTAAACCTTGCTTAACTCCATTCAGCAGATAAATGCCAGAACAAAGATTTATCAGATCTGCCACCAAAGATGAAGGTCCATGGAAACACAATGCAGCTTAAAAAAAACAAAAAACAACAACAACAGCAATAACAGCAGCAATATAATTTTGAATTATGCATCTTATTCTTACTTCCTCTTACCTTCTTTGAGACGACCACTGATGAGCCACTTTGATGCGAGAGAACAAGATGGTGAACTTGCGACTCAACTTCACTAGGAAGGATTGTCCAAAATCTCATGGCATGTGGGCTCGTGACAAAAATCTTTAGTTGAAAGTGAAATTATGCTTTTTGTCAAATTATCAAGACTACCTAGATGCAGAAGAAATGGCAGATGTCCACTATTAGTACCTCTGTTGACAGGAAATCACATGACCTCCATAGCTGACAGGAAACCGGATGTCAACAATGGTGTACACAGTCACCTGCTAACAATGTGTATATATAAAGTGGATGCTCTGGTGAGGCTTGGTCAATAGCTGGAAAAGGACAGAGAGAAACAACTGTGGCAGGAGATGTCCCATTAACAGCCCTCTCCCACCAATAAACCTGAGGTTCAGAATGGGGTTTGGTATGTAACAGGGCTGACTGGCTTGGAAACAGAGGCTGAAACGGCTGAGGGGGTGGATGGTGGGAGGCAGGGTGAACAAGAGGGAGAGGGTCTGAGGATTGGCTGTTTCTCTCCCTACAACGCTCCCTAAGCCGATTATCTAAACTGATAGCTAAGGAAACGAGTGAGTCAAGGGAGTCGGTCTCATCACCAACTCATCCTTCACCTGTTCCTTTATCGCTTTTAAGAAACCCTCCGTAAAGCCGAGTCGTTTCAGTGGGAACCTGCAGCCAAAACTCTGAGCTCAATAGAGTGGTCTGCTGTGAGTTGAATAGCTGCCTCATTGAGCAGATCAGAGTGATCAAACACCTTCTTAAACTCCAAAATGATCTGAAGAAAACAGGGCATCCTTCCCAATCTAAAGCCCTCCCATGAAGTAACCCGATAACATTTTGGATTTGAGCTTCATTGGTCGAGTACATTAGTGGCTTCTGCCTTAAAACTTGGCAACACTGCATCAAAAAAAGGCTTACATTCACTGGGCCCATTAGAGAACAGCTCAGAGTCAGCAATATGGGACTCCCTGTGGGGGGATGGAGGGGGAGCAGAGACTTTAAGAGAGGCTGTAGTTCAGACATGGGCAAATCATTCCACAAAGGGCCAGTGTGTTTTAACCAACCAGGAACACACAGTTTGACCAATCAACTGTGTGAGAACTCAGATCAGTTGATTGCATGAGTCAAGTCTGGTGTGTTGCTGCTTGGTTGGAACAAAAACCTGATGCCACACCGGCCCCCTTTGCCAATGTCCCCTGTAGTTGGTGGGGTGCTGGGAGACTGTTAGTGAGCTGAGAAAGTTGGGCTGTGAGCATAGGGAGTTGGCTACGGAAACGATTTACTTGCCCAGAGAGAGGCAGGATGTCGACAGAGCAGATCCAGGTAGGCAGCGAGGCTGTGCAGGTGAGCGGAGGAGTCCACAGAGCCGCTGCAAAAATCTGGCAGCGAGCGACTGTGGGTTTAAACGCTGTGGCTTGACGAGCTGATTGGAGCCAGGTGTGTCACCTGCAGCAGCAGCCAGCTGCCTGGATCCGCCCCCAGAGGAGAGAGAGAGGGACACAGGGGAGGGAGGGAAGGGAAAAGTGATGCTTATGACAATTATACCTGCTCAAACTGAGAAGTACTGAATGGAAATACACTGTTGAAGCAAGACTGGAAATAGCTCCAAGAAAAAAACATCAATGACGCTGTTACAAAGTATTATCAAAAGTATGGAAAGTGGACAGTATCTACACACACAGACACACACACGTTTATTTATCCATTGATTTATTTATACATCTCTTATCTCATCTCTTATCCTCTGGGGGTGATATTTGGGTTCAGCAGCTAATAGGCCAGTCATGAGCCTCTTCCTATGGCTGACATGTACAGTCTGATGGCAGTGGGAACAAATGATTTCATGAACCTGTCAGTCCTGCAGTTTAGTCAGATGAGACGTTGACTGCTCCTTCTCTGACCTGCCAGGATGTTGCTGGGGAGGATGGCTGGCGTTGTCTAAGACGTCCTAAGACGGCCCAAGTGCTGGGTATAAAATTATATTTTTGACCTACTCACCAATGGCAGGTAAAATGTGAAATATGTTTTTACCAGCCACTGGACTGCTCACAACACAAAGGTCATTAAAAACAGCAATGTTTCCCCTGGTGTTTTATAGTTAGACGGCCACCGTAACAACACACACCGGCCACCTTGACTGAGTTGTCCCAAAAAAAAACATTAAAAAAGATGAGGCTTAAGCTCAAAATTAGGTGATTAAATAATAGGAATATGTATGGCAATAGACATGTCATCAATAGCTTTGCATTCATAACAGCTGAAAGCTTAAACCAAACACGACCCAAACGACTAAATGAATGAAGAATCATTTTGGCATGATAGATTTATCAGTGATAACCCTGACCTCCCAGACCTGGACAATCTCTGTCAAATGGACAATCTCTGTCACAATGTGTTGCCACATAACCTAATAACATAATAAGCTTATAATAAGCTTCATTCGCTTCATTCCACTGCTTCTTCTTCTGCCTGACTGACTGACTGCCAACGTTATTGCAGATAACTTGATACGCTTTCGAATGGTGAATGACGGTGGACACTGAGGGACAGCTATGAAATTTGGAATGCAACCAGTAGATCCTCGGTAGCTGTAAACTCTGTCTGTTTTACTGTTTGGCATCCTATTAATCCATCTACTCCACAGTCTTTCTCCATCCTTTAGCAAGAGCACAAGAACCGCTCTAAACAATTTCACCATGTGCAGTTTTCATCAAGGGTAGTTGAATCTACATCTCAAGTTCAGGGAAGGACAATTTCACTTTATCTGACAGGTATATTTTTCTTGGTGTGAATAGGTCATAATCTGCTCTCACATTAAAAGTCCACTGAAACTTGATTAAAATTGATATACATACCCGGATAATGTCAGACAAAGGGGCCTGGGGGTTTCCAGCTCATATAATTAGGTTGTACAGAAATAGGAGCACAAAGGCTTTGCTCTGCAATTAAGGTCTTTGGTCGGTAGCAAACTTATGAGTATGTGATTGTGGTTACAGGGCAAAGTTAAAAGAGGGAGACTGAAAATCAGACACGATAAAAGCACTGATGAAGTTAGTAAGTTTTTAATTATTTTTTTTATTTTTGCCTCATCTGAGTTTTAAAAAGACACATCTCACTTTGAAGAAATTTAAAAAGCACTGTCAGCGCACACACACCCACAAACACACACACTCACAGTTCCTTTTGTGCTTCCAGGCATCTATTCTCAAAAGAAAAATCACTTCTTCTATTGTTTTTGTCATGAGAGGGTGGGAAACCTTGTCGACTGTCTGGAGATCAAATATCAAGCTATATTTGGATGACAATTATTTTGAATGAGTCAGATTTTTTGAAAACACTGCTCTGTGAAGTCTGGTAAAAGGAAAATAAACACAGCAAATAAACTCAGGCACAAGGAGTCCCTCAATAAATGTGGATGATGTATATTATTCATTTTAATATAGTTTTGTTTGTTTAGCCTTTAGCAGCAGAAGAAAAACAGTAGCTGAATGAACACTTTTCCCAGCTCAGTCACTGTGGTTCTGACTGAGGAGGTCAGCCTAACAATCTTAGTGCAGCAAATTTGTACCATATAATGGTCTGATGTTTATGTCAGCCCATACTTCATACTCTATACAATAATAGACTACAATATGATGCTGAAGTAACAGTGCCTTTTTTCCTTTCGAATATGTACAGTTATATAATATTTATGTTTTTCTTCCTATTGTTTCTTTCTTATCATGGTTCTTTTATATTAATGTGTGGTTTGTGGTGACCCCAGTGGCTGGATTGTGCCACTGGCTGGCTGTGCCCTCAGGGTGGTGATCATGGCCTGCTGGTGACACCTGGGCCCGGTGCTCACCAGGTTATAAAACCTGGACTGGTAATCAATCTCTCTCTCTTCTCCTCCCTCTGCAGGCAACCTGACGGTGATGTGGCAACCGTGGTTTCTTCGCTTGCTCATTCATTGTTTCATGCACCCTACACCACCCTCACACTCATCCACTCCACACACACAGCATGCTCTACAAGCCTATTTACTGACATCCACACCCCGTGATTTGTTTTTTATTGTTTAACCTTATTATTTGTTGTTGAATTAACATTTCATTGACCGCTGCCAGGGTGCGTCTCCCTTCTTGTCATGGCTATAAGAGCCAGGCTGTGACAGGTTAAATGACCACCTATTTTTTTGTTTTTTGTTTTTGATTTTCACATATTTGAATAAAGCTGAACTGAACTGAACTGAATTTGAATGCTTACACTAATAATCTGCAATCCATCAACTAGTGGCATTGGAGCAAATCCCATCTGACAAAGGACGAGGGTGTAATGCTATTCACGAGAAGTGAACCTGAGAGAGTCCACAACTCTTCTTAGAGGCTCTCAGTGGTTTAATATCCACTCGTACAGCTCCAAACAGAGGTATCCAAAATCCAGCAAACAAGAATTCAGTCCAAAAACCAGGCAAAGACAAGCAAACCGAAGCAAAGGGTACCCTAATGTAATACAGAGATTTGACTAACCAGCCATGACAGAGGGCAGGGTACATCCTGGACAGGTCGCCAGTCTATCACAGGGCTGACATGTAGAGTATAGTAACAACTCAATTAACACAATTAATAACAACCTCACACACTCATAATCACATACTAATAATCCCTAGGTCAATATAGGTGTTTTGAAGTTTTATCTGATATTGATTTGGATATCACTGAGCTTTTCCTCTTCTGTTTTTCATCTTCAAACACCAAGGATGAAACAAGAGATTTTGTTTGCTGTCATTTTCCATGCATCTTCATTGTCTGCACTTGTCAATGTAATATAAATATTACATCAATTGTCTGATGTACTGCTACAGAAGAATTTCTCTTGCACTCTGATTTGGTTTTTCTGCTTGCTTCCATTTTATCATTTCCTATCATTAAAAGGTATTATCATTTGTTAAAATTATTAGAATTAGAATTTATCTAACCTAGATACCATATATGTATCTATATTAGTTTGGTGTTAAAAGAATAGTGGAAAAAAATATCACTGAAAAATTTTTGGGGACAAAAAAATAAACAAAATGGCAGATGCAGGCAAATCATGTTCTCTGACTAATTATTCCTTCTTATCATTTGAATGATTCATCGTGTAATCACTAGAGAGAAAACAACACGATTACAGCACAGCAGCAGCTTCTGCCTCCTGTACATATGCACAATGCATTTGAGGTATTAACAGTACTGGTTTTAGAGCTGCTTAGAGTTCAACACACAATAACTGCAGTTAAGCTTTAAAGTAGAAGAAAAGTGTAGAAATGTATTTTAGAACAATGAGTAAGACACAAGCTATTTATCAAACTGTGTAGATTCTGAATTGATTCAAATGGAAATGTATAAACAAAACATGTGGTTACACCTGACTTAAAGTAGCACAGTGTACGTGTCTGGATACATATTATTCTTCACACTATGGAAATACATTTGCTCCTTGTTGTAACTTGAACATTCTTGGAGAGAGCTCAACTCTACCAAACACAGACCGTACAATATGGAAGAATGTGAACTGACATATTAAAGAGATGGTTCATATTGTGTGAGCTATACTCATATGTGGTACATCTGATTTTAGTCAGTGCCATATCAGTTTAGATGGGCCGCCATATGCAACCAGAAGCTGAACAATGTGCTCCTACAGATGGGGCCAGCTCATCAATATAAGAGATGTCTGACTATCAGTTGAGGTATACCTATATTTTGAAGATTTTCACCACTTATTTTGCAGTCAAACTGCCTTTTAGCTCTGAGCTCCAGTTTGTGATAATTGGTAATTCAACTCACAAATGTATGTAAGCTTACCTCTGTCTTAATCAAATAGCTGATCTACACTACCACACAGCACAGATTTATCTTGACAGCAAGATAACACAATCTAATATTCAAAATAAATATCAGTGTACACTGATACTGATTTTCTTTTGATGGACACTTTTCACACTTTTTCCCGGACCACCCTAACACATCTCTGAGCTTCAGTGTAGGTGCTCCTGCTTCTTCTCTAAAATGAGACCACATTGTCATCTGAATCTACTACAGGTAAAACACATACATAACTACCTCACACAACCCCACATCAAATAATCCAAACCATCACTTTTAAGCTCTTCTGGTGCTATATCAGACTGTGGTCGCTTCTATAGGCCTATATCATCTCCATCCCAAACGAGTTTTAGTAACTTCACTTTTTGATGTTCTGTTTGCAGATGATTTGTTTACACTGTCTACCCGAAGTGTTGTCTGCAACACCTGTGGGAAGGGAATGTTTGTCTTAATCTAATCCCTGTGTTTCCTCTGAATGGAGATACAGAGAAAGGAAAACCTTGAAACTTTCTAATGGTTCAATGTCATTTCTCTGTTGGAAGATCCTTAAGCAGCAGTCCTTTTGGGACCGTTCCCATATGACAGATTCATAAACGACAAACTTGATGAATGCAGCCTGTTAATGTGGGAGTGTGCATCAACCTTGACTCCCTTTCATTCAGGCAAGACATGCTGATACGACTATGCTGAAATAACTACTCCATGGGCTGAAAGTGTGAAGGCCTTCCTCTCCACAGATTTTGCCAAAAGGCAGTGATTTCCCTTTGCAAGCTCCTCTGCTCAGCTGCGCAAATAATAGGCTTCTTTTGAGGTGATGAAATCTCATCAGCCAGCTCTCAATTTAATCGTCTGCTGTCAAAGCTTTGTCTGCTCAGACCTAAAGTATAGGAGATGAAATGGACTGTGACACAACCACAGGATAGATTCACTGTAGATTATAAATACAGGATTAAAATGTGTTTCATATCCTTTGGTCTGTTAGCTGAAGCACTTTTTTTTAGTGTCAGTGGATTTGTTGATGGCTCCAAAGAGGGCTGAGTCTTTAACGGTGGCATACTGTGTACCCCACTTTGCCACATAGGGACTCATCAACCACAAACTGTATTGTCATAATGTACCTGCAGTTCTCCCCATGCAGAGGTGTCTCAAATGTCACTAACACCTTCTGACATTCTGTGCAGACCAAACTTCCCACTAATGGGTGATAGAGGAAAAAAGAAATCTCTGAAGAGTGCTGAAGAATCCATAAAACCAAACAGCTCTCCACTGAAAAAGCTGCTATTGTCGTCCAGTGCTTCTGTACAAAGGTGGTTTAGAAAAAACAGACAGTGTGTTGTGTTCATTTTTTATTTGGATAAATCAATTTTACAACAAATGATACACAGCATCACAAAGGTGAACACGTTCCTCTTGCTGGGGGATCATTCTGAGATGGGATCTATAAAAAAGCATAAATGCACAATAGGTTTTTGGGGTTTCTTTTCTCAAATTAAAACAATAGAATAATATTAAAATAAATAACCTTTGCAACCCAAACTTACAAACGTGTTTATGTGAATAACTTGTCTTTGTCTTTTTTGTAAAGTCTCAGTGAAGCAGCATGAGTCAGTACATGGGTTAGATCACTCTGAGTGCCTGTGTTGATTTTCTTTTATGCAGTTAATTCATCTCATTGAACTGTCCAATAATGAATGAATCAGTGTTACATAAACAAACTATTGGCTGATATCATGTTCAGCGGGTTGTGTTTATGGCCACCTGATGGATCAATTCCTGAAACAAATATCTGCCTCCTGAGCTGCTAATAACTCCACTGTGTTCACCAGCTCGCTGTTACCGTCGTCTTTCTCATGTCTGTTGCTGGGCAGATAGCACGCAGTGGTCTGGAAACAGCTGCTTCAATAAACCAAACTAAAAAACAAACAAACCCAAAACCATTAGATAAAATGATGTAGAACTCATAAACCCACCATCCAACACTAAAAGAAGTTAGAGGTGTTAGCATTACTCTGAACCCAAGTTGAAGCCTTCTTATCCCGTTTACACTCACTGGCCTGTGGGTGGTGTTGCTTCTAATCAATACTGGTTTTGAATCATCTGGTACTACTCATTGAGTTCATGGTCATTTTTATTGGACCTTGTTTTGAGTTGTATTTTCTCACTGAGCTTTGTGTCTCTTAAAAGCTCATCTTCTTTCCAACCCCCGTAAAAAAAGTGTCATTTCTAGAAAAATCCATTTTTACTTTTGACTATTGGTTGACCTCTCGTAGCTCTATGGTGTGAGGAATTCATGTGATGTATCAATAGGGACAAAGTCTGTGTTGAAGTGGATGGAGTTTATACAACGCAAAGATTTCTCACAGGAGACTGCAATTTTCATTTTCATGGCCATTCCGCAACCCTTATCATGTGTTATTATTGGAAGCGTGATGCTGAAGGTCATCCAAGCATAGGGCAGTAATGGTACATATAAGCTGTGAATCAGTTCAGTCTATGGAGGACAAAGCTATAGCATGTAGACTCAGACTCTCTATTTAAAATGATAATCTAAGTGGATTGAAATGCATTGTGGGATAGGTTGGACCGCAAAGGATCCAACAGTAGGGTCCTTCAAATTCAGGAGATGAAGCCTGCATTTGAAGAAGCCTTCAAAATGGGACAGCCTTGGTTGAGATGCTGTGGCACATTCAGTCTTCAAATGCAACCTCTGAAGTGAGATACAACTACAATCCTATCCACAAGCTAACCATGTTGTTTCCGTGTCAATACCTAGACCAAACTATGGATGTTCAATAACATTATGTATTTGTATTGCATTTATTTTTGTTACCATGATGGCATAAGTCAGGTTTGCCTCCCACTGGTGAGCAACTGTATCCAAGGAGCAACGAACATGGTAATTTGATGCCATATTATGTTCAAGGTTTGAGGTTAATTTATTGCCTTTCTAAAACATGCTTTTACATGAAGAGAACAAAAACTGGTACTCAGGTCCCAGCAGGGTAATAAAGCCACAGCAAAAAATAAATAAATAGACTAAATTCAATAAAACATGTGAATAAAATAGAGCATTAAGTCCACAGCAGCAGGAGAGGGACACAGGGTTCAGTTAATGAGGCAGTGTGTTTGTCCATCTGACAGCTTCTGGAATGAAGCTGGACTTCAGCTGTGATGTCCTGTGAGTCCATGTGCTGGGTGGGTGGGGCTCCCTGACCCTGCTGACATTGATGTCCTCATGTGGAGGGGGGGCTGTAATTCATGATGGGCAGATGTGCCTTTGGTTCATGCCATATACTTGCCACGATACAAATAAACAATCACTACATAAGTAATCTGAAATTGCTGGAGACCCACTCAAATACCTACATAACAACTTTCATTAAAACAGTTGGCAGTGTTTTACAGGTGGCAACATATTTCTAAGTGGTCAAAATGACTGAATGGTGACATTAATATACTCTATAGATTTCAAGATACTGAATGATGAACTTCAAAGTGTTTTTCTAAACAGACAAATGGTGTTTTGGCCAGACAGTTGATGTTTCAATCTATATATTAGATTGTCCTGAGTAATCAATAATTCTTTCTTTAGCTCCTCGATGACAAAGGTACCGCTGGCAAAGCAAATCAATCAAACATATTTCTATTTCCACCTGCTTAGGTGAGCAGTTATTGGAAAAAAACACACAAACAGAAAACAACTTCTATTGCTCATAGATCACCCATATGTTGGGATTGTCATATCAGTCATGTGTGGAGTAGCAGGAGGAAAAAACACATTGCATGGTTCAGTATTGTTGACTTTGCCTTTGTGGGCTATCTGTTATTGAAACAAGCAAGACATCCAATAGATGTGATGCAGAAACAGAGTATTCTGTTAGGCTGCAAATAATAACCCCTGCTCCCCACTGTCTGCGCTGACAGGTCACACCAACAGGAGGCAGGAAATAAATAAACACAAGAAGCGTGATGAGGAAACATTTCCATGGCATGAGACAATTTTGCAGAATGACTATAACAGACATGAAGTCACCAGAGACGAGCAGCACGGAAACTCTTCACTAAATAAATTATCAGTGTAGAACTTCAAATTAGGTAACTCTCAGCCATGAGATAATTGCAAAATTCTTGTAGCATGCAGAGGTGTTACACTCTTAGCTGAACACAATGAATCGTGTAAATCCACCTTGGGTCACACGCTCTTTCTTTTTGACGTGTTTCTTGTATTTCCTCTGAACGTATTCTGGTGGGACTAAAAGCTCACAATCTGTCAATACTCCCCAGCTAGATCCCTGGGTTGCTACCTGTCACAAGCTTCAACAACATGACTAATGAAGTAAATAAATAAACCTACCCCCCCCCACCACCACCACCCCGCCTTAAACTCAACCCACACCCTCCCCTGTCCTTTCAGCTAAATGAAAAGCTGCTCAGCTGCTGCAAGATCCATTTTGAGGTTACGCTTCCTTGATGCATCTGCCAAGCCTCATCAGGAAGCATTAGCAAGGAAATGCAGCACTGGGGAGAGAGAGTCTCATAATCAATGCAGTGTATAAAACCCACCTCATTTTTAGGATAAATGGTGTTTGAGCGTGACGCCTGCCATAACTAACCTAATATAAATGGGACTAGTCATTGGAGGATACATCCATACTATATATTACACTGATATATTCCAGGAGATGACGGAAATCTTTGATCTTTCTTGTCTCACTTATGGACTTGCTAGATACTGTCACAATACACTAACGAAATGTACCTAATGCAGTTACTATATACTGTTGTCAAAATAGTAAACAGTGAATGAGCAGATGGAAGATTAAATGATTGGAGCCAGATGTTTCCACTTGTCTAAATCTGGAGCTGAGACTCCCTAATTTATTGTTTGTATGGCAATGACAGCATCCAAAGCATTAAAGGGAGGTTATGTGTAAGACTAATAATGATATGACTGACTGGGTAGTTAGTACCACGGGGCAAACGCTCCAGGGCACTGACCCCTACAGCTATTTCATAGCTTGGGGAAAAGCCTTGAGGCACTGCTCCATGTTTCTTCTTCTTCTTCTTCTTCTTTCTAGTGCCACAGGGCTCCCACTCTGAGGCACTGGTCTCTACAGCTAAGACATGGATTAGAGAGAATATATGATATCAATATGATAGTGATATCACACTCTCTCTCACACACACAAACACACACATACGCATACATACTAACATTACCAACAGTGGACTATTGGGCTACATTGCCAAGAGTGCACTTCTGTTTCTGGTCATGTCTACCCATCAAAGAGTGGACCTCTGCATACTGAAGTAGACCTGTCTGTACCCACTGTTTCACCAAATGAGTGTTTGTTTACTACAGTGACTTTCTTGGTTTCTTCTTCAAAAATGGATAATTTAACTTTAGTGTTATTTAAACAAGTATGTGTAAGTCAAACTAACAAAAAACAAAACAAAACAATGATGGCCATGTTTGAGAGTACATAATGTTTTGCATGCAATTCAGAATGGCTGCATGCACTAATATCAAGTTCTGTAGTATTAGCAACAACATTTACTTTATATGGGCTTTAATATAGATGAATTCTTCCTTCTTAATAAGGATAATTACTCATCCATAATCGCGTTGCCACTGTCATTCTTAGCAGTACGAGAGAGGACCTTCTATAATCTAAATTGTGTATAATCTGAATGCTTTAGACAACACACAGCATGTGGACATAATCTTGCATTGCTGGAATCTGTCTTTAAGAGGAACTATGCAGGATTTTCCCATGGCTGTGCTACATTTTTACCGTAATTAAACAGCTTTGGAGTAATTGTGATGGTTAAATAAATGATTTGTAACATGTTACAGCGAGAACGGAGGCTCTCCGTCTTCCACCTGGCATCTCTTGGCTGAAAATCAACCTTGCAACAGCAGTGCAGCACTTGGTCTCCACCCCGGTGTCCCAGCTCTCGTCTCTGCGCTCGGCGACACAAATGCGCTCTGTAACCTGTAATGTTTCATTTATGATGGTTAAGACTACATAAATATAAATGTCATCATTGTTACATTATCTAGCGCTCCATGGATTGCTTTTTTTCATTGGCTTCGTTAAAAACAAATGCACATGGCCCGGAGGATGGTTAGCAAAACAGAGGAAAAGCAACCAGACTTGCATAGTTCCCTTTTAAAAGAGTTAAACTATTATATTTTGATTTGAATTAGAGATCATAGAATTGTTTTCAGAAATGTTTCCTCAACATGGACAGGTTAAATGACATAGGCACTGACATCCTAATAGTGGAGTGACCTGCAGCCTTTAAAAGTCCATCTTTTCAGTTCACCAACACATTTAAATCTTGATGTGACAAAGACAGAGAAAAAAGAAAATAAAACATAAAAATGTATTCTTTTTTTCTCCTATGACAAAATTTCTATCTACATTTTCATCCCATTTCTATGGGAAAACATAGGAAGAGCGGGGGGTCATCAGTGTGTCTGAGATGTAAGGGATTATGCCCTTTGAGGTGTCCAGTTATCAGGAATTAACTGACAACACTGTTGAACAGTCTGATGCAAAGCAGAGGACGGTTGCTTCCGCGAAGTCCATTAATTCCTGATAATTGGACACCTCAAAGGGGCATTATCCCGCTTATACCATGGTCACTTACCAAAGAAATAAATATATCATTTTTTTTTTATAATTCAATGTGTTTTACAGTTGAAATCATACGTTTTTCACAAGCCACAGCTGAGCGGACTATTTAATATCTCTTGTCTGCAGGCCCCCTGTGGAGCATAGAGCCATAGGGACTCTGCCACATCATAATAGTTATTCTGTGAAGGGAAGTGAGATGATGGCTTAATGTTACATGACAAAAAATATTGTGTCAGAAGGCCAGTGCACTTCATACCACTTGTGTGTTACAGACCCAAGTGGTCACGATGTACTGAAAAAAAACTTGTTATGCTAGTATCTGTTGCCATGGTTACTTACTTGCGGTCGAGCCCGTGCAATAGTGTTTAGAACAGTCATCAGGCATTTGACCGGAACGTCTTTGTTGGTGTCCATTATCACTTTTTAACAGACACCCTGCAGCCAATCAGAACTGAGTTCCAAGCTCTGCAGAAGAGCTGTGACATGAAGGTTGAGCTCATCATGCAAGGGAAGGATGAGAAGATGACCAGTGCTAAGATCAGAATTATGACACTGATAAAAAAGAAGGTGTGTGTGAGTGCACGCTCAAGCTCAATGACATGGACTTCAAGCTCCAGCAATGTGAGGCTGCCTGTGAGTCCAAAGTCAACACCCTGCAGGAAAGACTTGCACTGGAGAAAAATGCGTAAACCAGCTGTGGTCTATGCTGGAATTTCTAGCAGGGTGTAGTAAGACTCCATCTCTTTGTGGTTGTTTTGTGTCTCTCTGTAGCTATTTAATTGACTGTCCCACAAGAAGAGTGAGCAGTCATTTCTTTGCCTCATCCTAACAGATGAGAGGTGACAGTGCCAAAAGGTGAGCTGTCACCTATTCATACCTTTCACACACACTAACTTGCCAACAAATATCTCAATACTAAAGATGTTGAAAGTGTATTTTATCATCTGACACACAAATGTCCTTGGTGAGGTTATTGCACTAAAAAGATTTTTACTTAACACACACTGAAACACTGACACATTAAATACATTTTCCTGATAAAGATTAGCTTTGTCAGTGAAGTGCAGCTGACAACATCCACATAAGATGTCATACTGGACAAATAACAAAAGAAAGTCACTTAATACCCAGCTGCTGCTGTCCACACAAATCTCTCTCTCTCTCTCTCTCTCTCTCTCTCACTGTGTGTGTGTGTGTGTTTGAACACCATGTTGCCACTGGGCAGTGGATTGTTGTGGCCTCATTAACATATATGACAGAGTGCTGTTAAAGCTATGGTCTACGATTCGAGAAGCAGCTGAGAAAGATTGAGCCGTTGAGAAAGATTTAAAAAAAAAAGCACCCCACCCCTCGGAGCTCCGGGTCGGGTGGCTCCTATTGGTCAGTTTCTCTGCAGCCCTGCAGCACCTAGAGTTAATGGATTTTTTTCGTTCCTTTTGACCTTCACATTGTGAAGATCGTACTATAGGGCCATGACCAGCATCTAAACAAGATTAATAATAATGATCAATCTATCAAATCGTAGACCATAGCTTTAATCTGGAATATGGGAACGTGTTCAAATTGACAACTTTGGGTTGATTTTTGAAAGTAGACATCATCTGTGTGCCCTGGAGATACTCTGTAAAAACAATGAAACAGAGTGACAGACACAAATGTGTGCTGCACAGGAGAGAGTCCAGTCAATAGATACTTCAATATGTAGTATTTGTATTTTCTGACATTTTATAAGTTGCAGCCCAAAAACATGATTTATGAATCATGATACAATTTCATTATCCATAGTTCATTGTTAGTTTTAATTTGGAAAGAAGAGAAAGCAGGATGTTGTCAGTAAAAGGCTGTGCTATCTGGAACAGTATCCTATCCCCGGTGAGAGAGAGCTCAAGTCTGCCAACA
>OMNW01031247.1:0-19544 GCA_900303245.1 Selene dorsalis | reverse complement strand
GGAATATGGGAACGTGTTCAAATTGACAACTGTGGGTTGATTTTTGAAAGTAGACATCATCTGTGTGCCCTGGAGATACTCTGTAAAAACAATGAAACAGAGTGACAGACACAAATGTGCCCCATCATTTTCTGCATCCTTCAAGATGCTGCACAGGAGAGAGTCCAGTCAATAGATACTTCAAAATAAATATATATGTAGGATTTGTATTTTCTGACATTTTATAAGTTGCAGCCCAAAAACATTATTTATGAATCATGATACAATTTCATTGTCCATAGTTCATGTCATTGTTAGTTTTAATTTGGAAAGAAGAGAAAGCAGGATGTTGTCAGTAAAAGGCTGTGCTATCTGGAACAGTATCCTATCCCCCGTGAGAGAGAGCTCAAGTCTGCCAACATTAAGTGGCCAAAAGAAAATCAAAACTGCAACCATCAATACCATGTTGTGTCCTCCCAAGAAACACCACATCAGTCATTTGTTTTAATGTGTAAATATATCATACATGCCGATTCATGTTTAACTGACAAATGTGCAATAGCGTAACTGCTGTTCCTCCCAAATACTGCATTGGTAGTTCATACTTCAACTTACCCCAACTGCACTGGCACTTTACCACTGGGCACTCCCTCAACTTTACATAGACTACTAGTATTCTTTGTGTGGTGTGTGTGTGTATGTGTGTGTGTGTGTGTGTGCCTGCCTTGTTGTTGCTGTTACTGTTGTTACTTTCTGAATGTTTTCTCTCAACATCAGCCTGCAAAGGGACAACAGATGGAAATTAGCCTGGGGCTACAATCTGGCATAATTTTCAAATGTTCATAAAAATGCACAATCCCTCCTTTCTAGTAAATGTATGAATTCTAAATAAATGAACAAACCTGTAGCTAAAACCTACTAATCATTATAAATTCCCTCATAATAGAAAAAGTCTTTAGATTTGATTATGAAACTAAAACAGTAGACAGACACCTTCAAAGGTAGATATATTATGTCATGTATATTAAATTAATATCACTGCCGTTTAAGTGATAATGAAGGATGGAGGATAATGGCACAAGTCAGCACACTAGAGGTAAATCACAAGAAGTGTAGAGTTACCACATGAGCGAGTGGAACTCTGTGATGCTGAGCGGAGTAAGTGTGTGTTCTCCAGGTGACCAGGTGAATGAGGAAGAGGTGTGCCAGCACTCCTCCAGCTGTGCCCCTCCTCTGCCAAAGGGAAGACACAGGGAGACAAACAGGGAAGGAGACCTGGGAGACAGCACACATTCAGGAGACACTGGGAAACTCTGCCAGCATATTCCTGTCACCTGTTAGCTGGAACTGAACATGTTAGTATTTATTATTTTCAGTATCATCATAATTCTTTTTTTTCAGCTTCTCCCTTTTCTACTGACCTGCAGTACCTCCGGCCTGGTTACTCATATGGCTAATGAGCACACCAACTGTTAAGCTGCCAGTCAGAGCTGTGACCTCAGGAGTAACTTCAACAGCCAGTTAACCCTACACCCAACCACTGAGGCCAGAAACTAGCTTGACGCTGAACAGTAATGGAGGTGAAGAAGCCAAGCAGCAGCACTGCAGTGAAAATCACTGCCCATGCTAGATTGGCTGAAAACACAAGTTTGTTGAGTATTTTCAGGATTTCAAATGAACGTCAAGATAATTATTTATTTCAGTCATAATAAAAAGCCTATATTGAATCAATGTGATTATCTAGATACATACTAAGGTCTTTAAATCATCTTTTCCACATGGTCCAACATATGAACACCTAACATGTGGCTTATATTGGGGATGGAAAGTATAAATCAACATTGTCATCCAGGTCAGTCTACTCTGCAGCAGAGCTCCAGTTGCATGTTCAGCTGGATCTCTGGTTCATATCAACACTGATTTTCTCACCTTTCCTGTGTTGTGATGTCATGTAGTGATGAGACAGACACTGTAGAGGCACTTGTCACCTGCCCAGGACAGTGCTGTATGAAAGAAACACTGCACCATGAAGGCAAAACTGAACCAGGTTCATGACTTTTTAGTGTCCCCTGGAAACACTTTGTGATGTCAAACCAGATGTTTTCTGATTTTCAAACCCAATTGTCTATTCATATTTCCTTAAGTTGCATGCATCGAGCTCTATTGCCCCCACAGAAAAGAGGTCTGCTTTTATTAGCAGATTTACCTGTATTTGATGAAAATCCCAATTTCTACTCACTTGTGGTGGAAAAAGGGGATGAAAGAAAGAGATACTGTAACAAGCCCTCCCCCTCTGCCCGCCTGTTTGCTTTGCTCTGCTTGTTGTTTTGCAGTTGCTGGGAGTTGCCTGCCAGGTAGAGCTGGAAGGGTTGTCTGCTCTACTTGCCCATCTGGAAAGGAGGCCCCTGGGCGGGGCTTTCAGAAGGCACGAGGGACCACCTCTCTGGCAGTCTCTCTCTCTCTCTCTCTCTTGGCCTGCTGCACCCCCCTCAGCCTCCTTTCACTGTTCAGTTTGCTGCAGCATCCAGCCTGCATCACATCATCTCAACACTCATGCATATACTCCTGATACCTCTCTCACTTACACACCACACCGCTTAGTTAGTGTTTAGATGCATCTGAGTTAGATAAATTACTTGTGGTAACACCACACACCACAAAAAGCACAACAATTATTTACTTGCTCCTGTTTGTGTTTCCCTACTGCTGATGCTGTACTTCCCTCCTCACTGCTGGCTCTGCTACTGTCCTGCTGTGGCTTTGTACCACTGTCACAGTGTCGCCTGTCACTTCTGATCACCTGCCAGCATCGAACATCCCTGGTAGCTGCCAGCAGGAGTGAGGTGACAAGGACAAGACAAGAGTTTTTTGTCTGTGAACACACTGCTGAGCTGCCAGCGACACTGCTGAACCCTGAATTATTCTAAACTATGAGTTTCATACTGTATATGAAACAACTTTGTCTCCTTGAAGTGATATTATATTACCTTTTAATTAATTTATGATTTGCTTTCCCAGTTATGTTACAGTGTCTAAATTGTTGGACTGAATTACATTTATGAACTGCACCAGAGCTGGGGGTGGGGTGAATGGTGACCCTTCAAATTATAGGACTGTGACACTAGAAACTAACATTTGTTACCTGAATCCCGTGTTAGGGTTTTACCCAGACATAGACTTTACCTCAAATGCAGACACTGAATGCAGGGAACAGGTTTAGAGAGTTTATTAACACAAATAAAGCAAGATAATGGGAGGAAGGGCCAAGCAGGACTGAGGCGAATGGGACACAGAGCTTTAGGTAGAACCAGGAAGGAAGACCGGGATGAGACGAGGGAACAGGAGTGGCAAATGGGAAACAGGGGGCTATGGCATGGAGAAATGATTTGATGATTTGTTCTTTTCTCAGTTCAGTTGAGCTCAGCAGTGAGTGTGCAGGCCTGCAGTGGAACTGCCTTGTGGTCGTGAATCACTCGTGAATCTGGTGGCAAAGACTCTCATTGTGAGGGGAACGATGCATGTTCAGTCATGCGTTCTGTGAACGAACTGTCACTCAGGGCTGAGTGACACACAATGCACATACTGATGAAAGACACATTCACTGAACGTAACACTCAAAGTCGTGTTGTGTTGTCCGCAAATTTGTGGTTTTGTCGCTTGCGAATGTCTGTGCCCCATGAACCATGCTCGGCTGGGAGTCAGACTATGCACCGCGCAGTCAGGACTCAAAGCACTGAACGATTTGGTGAACAGATTTTTTGAACATATCTTTTCAGTGACCTGATTCTAGTGATTCAGTACTTTCTAAAGAACTGCCATTATCAACATTAATTTACAACAGACTTGTGGGGAGTGGAGAGAGAGAGAGGCCGGTCATTACACTGCAGGTGGTGGGAGTGGCAATTAAGGAAGATGAGCTGCAGGAGTGTAGGAAGATCTGGTGGGGAATGATCAGGTAACAGTCGTGCCCAGCCTGCACATAAACACACACACACACACACACACACACACACACACACACATACAAGTCAATGACACATTGTGGTTTTGGTTAAATGAGCAATCCGTCTTACTGTACCACTGTTATCTTTAATCCCACACTTACCTTGACCTAAGTAATGTGAGAAGCTCAGGAAAGTTTAATACGATACGATATAATATATATATATATAAAATCCTGTTACAATCGATTATATATTTCTGCTCTATGTGCGTGCATAATTAGCTCCATTTACTACAACAGGTGGGGAGGAGCCGTGGTTTAGACTTAGCCCTCCCATAGTTGGTGCACAGGCTGGTCCCAGCCTCTGGGCACACGATCCATCCTTCCCTGGAGGCGGCACTCTGAAAAGAAAACCTTCCACTCTTCCACAACTAAATGTCTAATTAGGATTTATGGTTTCCTTCTCCAAGTCTCCAAACCTCAGAGCTGCCCTCTCCAGGGCCACCCTACTCTCCCTCGCTGATAACAAGATCCACAGGACCCTGTGTTCCTGTTACCTCCCTAATTTTCACAGGCTCACAGAGTTTCACACAAAAACATAACGTTTCAGTTAAATTTAACACAGATAATATCATGTGTGAGGAGGAAAACAGCTATATCATGGTGCTCCAGTGTCATGTGAGGTCAGTTAATAGTTCCCAAGTGTCTTATAATTTGATTATATAGGTGCTCAGTGACATCCACATAACAGTTAATTAGTGCTCAGTCTATTACTAATCATACTTGGAACTTCTAATTGCTTAAACATGAACACACGTAGCTTGATAATATTTATCAGTTTGGAAAATCCTTCTAGTGACCTGACCTTTCTCTCACATGTGTTAATCCTTCATACCATGGGACTAATGCTTGACTCCCTCTCATCTTCATCAGGTCACTGCAACTCAATAGTTTGTTAGTAACACTTTAACATATTTCAATAGCATAATAAAGAATCATCACAGGTCTTTGAGAATCACATTGTAAGAGAGACAAGAGTCTTCAGAGGTATTTATTGTAAGAAAAGGAGAGACTTCAGAGGTATTGGTTGAAAGAGAGAGAGGAGAGAAAAGACTTCAGTGGTATTTGGAATAGACAGAGTGTCTCTTAACGTATCAGTAGTGTATAAATGTAGATTCTGATTCTAAGATACTGTCATTAGAGTAATCAGTTACTCAGCCAATCACTTAATCAATCATTAGCATAAGAAAATGGAAATTTATCCCTCAGTGAATCCATCAGGGAAACATAAGTGAAGTCTCTGATATCATTAAAAGTGCCTCAGGGTGTTTAGTCTGCATCCTAGCAACGACTTCATGGATCAGATGGATCTTCAGCAGTAGCCATTGGGTGGATGTGCACAAGTATTGTTATAATTTGAAAAAATGTCCACTTTCTAAGTCTTCACCAACATCTCCAGCTCTTCATCACTCTTCTGGGCAGAGAGTTGATATTTCCCATGATGACTGATGACAGAAAGGACTCATCTCCACATCTCCACTTCCAAGCTTTCATCTTTGCACCAATCAGCACGGCAACCGTGAAAACACCTCTTCATCTCAGCTGGAGCAGGGACAGTGTGGCATCCTCCAGATCGGCTCCATTTTCAATGAAAGAAGCTCCTCTCCTGAAGAAGCTCCTCTTCAGCATCCATCAGCAGTGGACAAAATATGACAAAAACACAACAAAAATAAAGTAAAGGTTGAGTAAAAAGTCAGAGCTACCAGACTTTGCTGCTACCAGTTGAAGCACATATTCTGGAATATAATGCTGTTGTCACTGCATGTGGATATAATGTTGTCAGTGAACTAATATGTTTAAGAAATGTTAAAAAGTCAAAGTTAACGTTTCAGCCCATGCGATTAATCTGGAAACAATAACATATTCAAAAAAATTAACACATGATTAATAACGTCACGTCACTAAGAGCCTGTCTGTGTATACATGTTCTGTGTCTGTGTCAACACTGAGGTTGTCACCCGTCTGTTGAAATATGGAATTGTCCCATGTTTGAGGATCAAATAGCGTGTCCTATTCTGAATCACTGTAGGACAGGGTTTATCCCATATTTCTGTCTTGAATGCAGCATGATCCCATCCACGTTCTGGGAAGACCTGTCCTACTGTACCCATGATCGGGTATAACTCGCTGCCATTGGTGGTTTGATTGCAGACAAGAGTGGGAAAATGTTAGTTAATGTCAGATTAGATTAGAAACTACACTGCTCACAAAAAGTTAAGGATATCCAACTTTTGGTTGAAATTTATGGAAGATATAAAAAATTGATGCTACAGTGAGATTATATCATGGAAGTAGAGCGTTTAAGTAGAAGTGTCCAATGATAATGTCTTCATCTTAAACCATGTATTGAAACAAAAGCTAACAACAGTGGTGGGTATACCACAACAAAAAATGTCAATGTCTCAATAAATAAAGGACGTCCACTTCTCTGTCTTTCTGTGACTCTTCCAGTCTCTCTGTGTCTCTGTCCAACCTGCTGATGACACTGTGACACTCTAAGCTCAGTGGACACTTCCCTCTGACAACATCCTGTTTGAAGCATCAACATGTCCAGGTGCTGTTGATGGACTGTTAGGTTTCATCTTGGTCTCATGATGTCAGAATGTGAACAGTATGATGAGGACACTGTCATTAAACCAGATCCTTTAGTGGTGGATTCATGGATCAGACACTTGTTGTGATTTTTGTGGTTAATCACCTTGTTAGAGAACAGCATGTCATGTTCTAAGTACTGAAACATTTAACAGTTGGGCATGTGCATTCAAACGTTTAGAGAGGGTCGAATTAAAGCAACACTGTGTAGTTTTTCTACTTAAAATCATGTTTCTAAACTCATTTAAGTGGTAGAAAAATGGTTAGAAGGATGAACTGTGCCGCCACTGCAGCCTGAGTGGGGTCATGCCAGCTGCAACAGCAGTCTGAAACTTTCAGGTAGGAACACAGCCCCCCCGCCAATCTGCTGCGAAGGCAGAGTGCAACCTGCTTTACAAGCATCCCCAGGGAAGCCAACACAGTACGTGCATCTGTTGACGAATCCAGTGTGGGAGGAAAGCAAAGAAGGTTTTGTTGAAAGAGGCAAAGAAAAAAAACGAGAAAGTGATCGAACATGGGCCGAACGTGGAGAACCTAAATTTTCCAACTCCCCACCAGAATTTCACTCACCTAGTCAGAAACCATCTTCCCATCCACACGTTTTTATTTGCATTGAGCAATATCGAATTAAAAATTCCTTATGGAAACAGTAAAATTCGATTAAATATCTTGAATATTGTTAAAATTGAATCGGGTCAATCTCATCAGATTTCCTCTGATGTGACAAATGCTGATGGAAACAGTTCTGTGAAATTCAATTACATTTATGTCACGCAGCGACATAAACGGCCGTACGTCTCTGCTACTGCTATTGTCTCTGCTCTGCAACCAACCTGTTGGCCCTGGACACTCGTGTCAACATTTCTTTTCATTTGTGGAAAATATGGAAGTTGGATGAATGGATGATGATGATGGATGAAAAAATGGACAGTCATGAAAACTGTGTTTTCACGCCGCCGTCTGCTGACGATATATTGGTATGTGTGTGTCCAGTGGCGTGCACAGACTTCAGGGGGAAAAGAAAACAAAGGGCACATACAGTGCGTCCTCGCCACTGAAGAAGTCACTTTAGCATGCGTCTTGGCTCCCAAGAGGGCACTTTAGCACGTGTTTTTCAACAATTGGGCCACAAGGGGAGGGCGACCGCTAATGAGTTAGTTTCTCTGATCCTCTTAAACCAATTTGTGAAAAATAAAATAAAATGGAAGAAAATCCACCTTAGTTGTTCAAAATTTGACTTTTGATACACTTGGGATGTGACAGATCCCTTTGTTTGTGTTTGCATACAGATATCTACTTTTAAGCAAATCACATTCAGAATGAAAGAGGCACATTTTCATTTCAGATAGGTTTGTTCTTGTGAGGAATATGATGTGAGAAGCGCACCAGGCCCTTCAAGTATCAACATCAAAGAGCCGTTGAAAATGCGAAGTTGATTGAATTGTGGCATTTGCCAAAGCTTCCTTTGTTCCTGCTAATTAGCTGCCCGGGTTTCCCTATATTATCACATTTATTCACATTTCTTAGCAACTTGAGAGTATGATGCAACGCACCATTTGAATTGAAAACATTTTCCCCATCAGTCAGCTTGTGCAAACACGTTTAACTGAAAAGCGATTGCCCATTTGCAAAGGAAGTCTTTTCATCTTTTTAATACGGTGATATCCCCAAAGACAGCACACCAGATATTCCATACTTTTCAGTCTCTGTGTGTCTTTGTCTATTGTTCACAGACTAAAACACACACACACACACACATACACACAGGGATCGCTGGAATCGGAGCCTCAGGTCAGCTGAGGGTTAAAATGGCACTCTTGGGGACAGTAGCTGGCATCCCGTATCACATGCAGCAGGCCTGCAGTTTGGTGGCTCACGCCCACTTCTCACTCTCCCAGTGGCGCTGAGGATTAACCCAAGCCCTTCTACACTGCCATCTCTTCCTCACAGCCATGCTGCTCTCCAGGCAAGCCGGCAGAGAGCAGGTTGAGTCAAAACAAAGAGAGAGAAACAGTGTTTACAAATTTCATTTGAATATTTAATTTATGTTCAGGACACCGCATGAACAGTGTTCCATGTGGATTTCTAAAAGAAATAGAATAGAATATAGCATTTTCTTTTTTTTACTGTAAGACACTGTGACTTGACCTTCTGCAGTTATCTCTCATTGTCAGCACCACGTGTTCTGGATGTCTTACGAAAGTGACCTTGCATTTGTATTTTACTTTAACACTGTATGCAACGACAAGCTTCTTTAGATGCAGAGCAGCTGAATCCCATTACATGAGGTTCTTCCTTTGTTGGTGGTGAGATGTAAGCCATACAGTGAGCAGTGGTGAGAACCCGACTACTACTGTCATTTTCAATTCTTCATTCACAGCACTGCAGAAAAACAAAAGTTAAAACACTAGCTGCGCTGCACTCTGCAACCTATAATGTCTTCAAAAGCATAGTTGTTGTTTTCTGATGTTGCAGGAGCAGGAAATGTTCAGTTTGCATCATCAGTAGCCTAACACAGCAATATGGCTGAAAAGTAAACAGGATAAAGTGTCACGTCTACCGCTCTGGCAAATTTTCACCTAGAGAGTCCATTTCAACTTCAAAATGTAGACACAACTCAAATCTTTTCATAGTTTTGGATCAATCATTCTTCAATGATCAGGATCATATTTGGAGAAACTTTGAGATTATAATGGATGTGTATTGCATGGAATGTTAAGGCTGGAGTGGGTGAAGTGGTCGGAAATTATACGATTTTTGAACACACTGCTCCCGGCCACAAATTACACTCTACACACAGGAATCTTTCCACAGTTGTAGACAAAAGTATCATTTATCTCACTATGTGCTCAAAAAAGCAGACAGACTTACGGAATTTGAACTATGAGTCTCTGAGTGAGGGCAGTCCCATCTGTCTCGCAATTAACTCCAATACAACATCTGGAGCAGATTCTTGTGAAAAGCAGAAGCGCCTCCTCTAATGAACTTGCATGGATTTCCAAAATATTTATTTTAGAAACACCAATAACAACGTGTTTGAGAAGGCCTCTGGTCACTCACTATCTATTTATTGTTCTGATAGGAGCTACTGTTTTGTCACAGTAAGCCCAAATGTCAGACCACTGCTGAGACAGAAAATTGCCCACTACCTTTCGCCTGGTCCATTTATTGCTGTGGTAACCCCTATTGTCATTGCAACCTTCGAGCCTCAGGCCAGAGCTGCAGCGGAGACCTATTCATTAATTAGGGACTTTTCTGATATTGCTGCAGTTTATCAACTATTTCAGTGATATTTCTGACCCATTTTTCCCATACATTTATATAAAAACTGAGGAACACAACCAGACACGCACACTGACACAGATGTACACAACATAAGACACACACACAGATAATTTTATGTAAGCCTGAGTTTGAGAGGTCCATTTCAACTGAATGTCACACAGGTAAACTCACCATGGCAACTTCTTAGGGAAGGCTGACTCGCAGGTGTTTCCAATTACATATTGTAGTACTGTAATATCTGCCATTAGCAAAATGTTAGCAGTTTGGCAGCAGTGGGGTTACATTAAAATAAAGGCTGTCTTTACATTACAAGGTTCAAGTGGCCCAATTCCGATTTCTTCCTCTCAAGTAGCACAGATCTGATCTGTAACATGAATGTGTAAAAGGGGAAAAAAACGCATGATATTGGATATTGTCAGATCGGATTCAAGCCCCCGTTATATGTGGAAATAAATCAGATACAAATCGGATATCCACCAACGTGTCTAAACTGACAGATCGGATATTCCCTGGCAATGCGAGTCGTACGTCATCAATAATGCGTCAATAGCGCATATTAATGACAGTGTGTGTTGTTTACCTGCAGCTGGGCCAGCTGACTTCCTTTTCCGCTTTGGTAGCTAACCATGTCTACGCATGCAGGTCGTTTCGCGCCAGCAAAGCAGGTGTAAATGCAGATGTCAGATATGGGTCACTTCGATAGAACAGACAGACGAAAAAATCAGGTATAGGCAAATTGGAATTGGGCATCAAGGCCTGTAGTGTAAAGACAGCCATAATGACACTATACCTTCCATGCGCTGTGATGATCATGCAGCTCATCTTTATGTTGATGGATGAGCTGCATAATTTTAATATGGATATTAAAGACCCTGTTGGGTTTCTGCTGAAAAACAAATCCAGAGGAAATTGTCAGTTCAGAGAAGCTGTTGCTTAGCTCACAATGCAAAACTGGAGGTCACAAATTCACAAGAAGTCTGTCATTGTAAAATGTACCTGTAATGAAAGGCTTGATAACCAAAAGCAGGTCAAGGCGGAACAAAGACAAGTTGTTATCCATAGGAATGATCACTCTGGTTTTCCCAACTGAAAACCAGTGCGATATTTACATTACATAACATTACAGAACAAAGTTGTATTGGCCAACCCTTTGAAACTCATGGCATAGACTTTGATTACAGCTTATAATACGGAAGAGATAATGAATCCATCTCAATGAATCACTTAAATTACATTTAAGACACAAGGCCAGGGATTTCCAGGGAGTTGTCATAATTGCTTTCCTATACAAATCCACATATGTAACTCTCTCTTGTTTCTTTTCTTCATGGTACAAAAATAGCAGCGAATAACAAACAGCTCATTCATCATCAGGGTCACAGTGAGATAGGTACAACAGTAACCATCTCACCTTGACGTCTCTCCAGCTGACAGACATGTCTTTGGTTGTCATTGCTGAAGGAGAGGATAGTTCCAACTTCAACAAGGCATTGAGTTCATGTATCAGTGATGCCACGGGGCAGGATACTGATGTGTCACCCTGTAACTCAATTAAGACAGGAACAGCTCCAAACTAGAGCCGAGGAATCAATTTCTAACTCAGGTCGGTTTTAATCGGGAGTAGAAGATTCTCCAGTGTCAGTGGGTGAAGTGTCGTTACTCACAACACCTGAGGGAAGTGACAGTGGATATAATGAGATTCTCAGGGCCCTGTCTCTCATACACATCAGCAGCACTAAACAGTATTAAGGGAGCTGTGGATTACGCGCATGATATTTAAAGTTCTCTGCATTGTAACATATGGATGATAGGCCCTTTAAATAGCTGTGGATCCTGTCTCAGCTTTCATTTTTTCCACCCAAAGTTTCAGTGCATCATTAGAAATGAAAAGGGAATTGGGGGAATGTGTTCAGTGAGCACTGCTATCTAGCGCATGCATCCACTGCAGGCTCTGGGGCTGGATGACAGACTGGCAACACACCCTGCTGGATGGCAGGATGGTGAAAAGGTCATTGTTGTGGTGCTGAGTGTAACCTTTAACTTCAGCTTGCTTATTCTTTATTTCATTGTTACAATAAATAGTCTTTTAAAAGTTACAGTTTGTTGTTATTAATGTATTTTGAGAGAAAAAGTGGAAAACATCTGCACTCAACTAATGTGAGTCCTCACTGTGAGATAACAGGTCAAAATCTATTTGTTGCTTAGCAATGTTCAAATCAATATCACAAATAACTGTGATATTGTTTGATAAAATATCCAAATCCATAAATTAAAGACAAAGGCTGAGCTGTGATTCCGGTTGTGTTTACTATTAAAGGATATCTCAGAGAGAAAGTTAGGAGAGACTGTGTCACAGAGACATTGGGAGAAAGGTGAAGTGGAAACATGCAGGCAAAGAATTGACTGGAACCTGGGCTGCTGGGGCAAAGACTAAGCACCCAGGTAACACCACAAAGGCACAAAGACAAATTATCTTTCTTCCACCTCTGTCTAACATTCATGACACTTTAGTCTCTGTTTACCTCCAACTCAAGGATGTGAAAATCATCAGCACATCACCCCAACAGCCTCCACCACAGACGGGCCGTTACAGTCTACATGCAGAGTGTGCAGCCGTTGCCCTGGTTACCTTGTGTTTTGGATGGAGACATTGGGACAGATGGGAACGAATGGTATGTGAACTGATTAACTGTGAAGTGTTTTCAATGTGTCAGTGTCCAGCTGATTCACAGTGGAAGCTGCAGAACAATTTGTCAAAACACAGACAGGTTTTTTTTTCAGTTATTCTGAGCATTGCTGTTATGTTGTTGTATGTCGCACAAAATTTCACCAGCTGATCTGCCGTACATAATTATGCCTTGACCGTGCACAACATCACCCCAGTTACACACTGTAGAGGAAACAGAGCTGCTGCTTTGTCAAGAGGCACCAGTGTAAATGAAAGGCCCTCGGTAGAGAGTGCTAACTCATTTTCATTGCTCTTTGTTCTGTCTGCACATAGCATGACATCATACTCAGAGCCAAACTTTTTACTCTGCATGATCAAATGTCATTTGGTTGAAGAACATACAGAGGAAGTCTGAGATGAGAGTAGAAAGAAGAAGAAGAGAAGAAAACATGAGTTCACTCACTGCAACACTGTGTTTTGAGTCAAGCACTGACACAAAGGGGACACTGCTTCCTGTCTGGTACATAACAACAACAAGGGATGTATACAGTGCAGCTCCTGTGGATACTGGGATTTTTTGCCTTTTCATCTCACAGGGTACATCTGTGGCCTCCAACCCAACCCAACCCTAACAACACTAACCCCCTAGTACAAACCCAAACATAAAACGACCAGATACTTTTAGTTCTTGCTCCAACTTTCACCAAAATTCTCTGGGAAACAGTGAAGTGGTTTTGAAATATTCTCATAAAGTTTCAGACATGGAGTGTTGTGACACTCAGAAGCAGAGAAACTCACAAGAGGTGATGCAAAATTCAAAAAGACTGCTTCTTTACTCTTCGCTGTCTTTACTTTATCACTCTAAGGCAAAAAGGAAGAGACAGACCGGGGGCAAAAATCCAAAAGGCAAGGCAGTGTCACAAACCACAGACACTGATATGAAAATAATGTTAACAAATCTGGCGAGCAGCAGATGGAGCATGTACAGTAAAGAGGGTGGACTGACAGGCCACTACAGAGGTGATGGCTTTGAAACAAACAAATTGCATTTGATTGACTGTTTCCGGTTCAGCCTGATTGACATGTCACCCCAACTCCTCCAGTGGGGACCGGAGCTCAGTAAGAACCTCCTTGATTTAATGTCTGTTATTCCACAGTTAGACGACATGACTGTGAGCCGTCAGATTCAGGAAGTCACCAACAACCCCCCCCCCAACCCGAGACAAACCAAATGTGTCAACTATTCAAAGACACAAATATTAAGGCTTTCCGACCCATCACATTTACTGATCAGACATCGAGCCAAGTTGCTGACAACCTGCAGATAAAGAGAGCACAGGGCACAGGATGCTGAGCGGTGAACAGGTCCATGTGGCTCCTCAATCGTACCCACCCACAACCTGTGCTTCTGCCTCTAGCTTCACCAAATGTTTTCTCTGTTGTGTATATAATTGTCAAAGAACTTGTATAGTATGTGGACGTTTAAGATGTTGGTCATCTTAAACAATAAGATACTGTTGTCAACTGCAGGTAATGTAAGTAAATAAGAATAGGGACTGGGAACCTAACTTAACTTAACGGGATGTCACAGTCCTCCTGTCTAATACAGGCATGGTATCTAAGTGATTAGATAATTTGATGCTGAGGAGAACTGAAGAATAAAACAGCAGTCCCCCCGGGGTGAACTGAAAGAGTTATTCTCTGATGTGATTCAGTTCCTTGTGAGCTCACGCTTTGTTCCAAGATTTGTCCTTGAGCTTATCAAAGATTACATAATGTGAGCACACAGGAAAAAAACTTGGGAAATCCATTTATCTCCCTGAGTGGGGTGTCTCATCTGACATCTGAGCCTCCTGTTTAATGTCCTCTTCAGTGATAGGGACCATTTTAAACCCAGGTCTCCTTCTAAATAAGAAGGAGAAAAAAACAATTCAGACAGCAAGGTAAACACAAGAGACACAGACCAAAACACAAACACAAAGAGACACACCAAGTGACAGCAAGGCAGTTAGAGAGATAGCGTCATCTGCCCACCATGATTAGTGTCTCTGTTTTGTATCAGCTCTATGTGAGAGCAATGTGAAACATACTTAGTCTTCTTGGAAAGTAACCACAGTCCTTCATAATGGATCTTTATCCTAACACAGAAGAGCAACATATAGAAGGACAAAACAAACTAACAATATCAAAGTGAGGATCAGACATTTTAAAATAACTCAGAGTTTTCACTGAATTTGCTTTCTGAAGTGGGCCCTGCTCGTCTTTACAGGCCAGTCCTGCCAGGTCTAATAAGGCAGTGATGTTGAATGACAATGCAGCAGCCAGCGTGTCATCTGGTGTTGACAGTGCTGTGCTTGTGTGACCTCAGTTGTGCTCATGGATCTGTTACTCTCAAATCACATGCACTTGCATCTGTGCTCTCTAGCAGCTACTCCAATTTTCATGTGTTCCCTAAATGCCCCACTCACAGATAGACACAGGCTGCAGCATGGGCCCAGATTAATTGTTTTTGGGTGCAGCAGTCTACTGTGCAGCTACGACCTTCTAGTTGTCGTAGCAAATAACTAGGTATCCTGTTGCCCTTAGGGAGACTGAAAACATTTCCCATTTCATTTTGTCTCTCCTGACAGTGTGTCTCCCCAGGTGACAGCTCCTTCTACCTTATATCAAAGTCCTAAGGTGAAGGTTGATTTTTATTACTTTCTCTTCGCAACATTTTAAAACAATAAGAAACAGATTATCGCCTCATTGATAGCAGTCCACAGCAGTTCACAGCAGTCAACCAGAGTTCTTTTGTTTGAGTTACAGACTTGTGAACACCTTCAATCATCAGTAAAGGTGCAGCAGAAGGAAAGCTAAATGTCAGAGTAATATTGAGGTGCACTTACGGGTTGCACTTTCCCTGGAAACTACACCTCAACCCCTATTTTCAAGTTAATTTTCAGAGGGAGAAGCAGTTTCAGGTCTCTTATTTAGTGACTTAATCAGCACATCTGCTTTGTTTCCCAGAGGAATCATTTCCCTTCTCATTAAGATCTTGTTTTTATAAATAACAGAAGGTGTCTTCCTTTGTGGTTTTACTTTTAGGTTAAACTTCAAACAGAAACTTTTTTTGTCATCATGCTACCTGGCATGTTCCCAGTAAGGAAGGCAAACTGACTGTGGTACAGACTTTAACCTTGTGTGCTCAACTGAATGGTCTCTAAATCTATGGGTTTTGGATGGTTGGATGGATTTGGAACGAAAACCACTGAAGCCCACAACACTCCAGCCTGACAAGGCATCAACAGTGACAAAATATCGAATTTGGCAGTGCAAACACTTGCCCAATAATTAAATTGCTTGGTCAAGGTGAGTAAAAAGTCATGGTCATGGTGAAGAGACACAGGTGATGGAACACTAACTGTAGTTTGTCATGGTGAAGTAATCTACTTTTTTCCACCTGACCACCGCTCCTTTCTGAGGTGCAACACAAGCTGTGCCTTGTAACAATGTGTTACTTGATACACATTGATTTTACATTCTCACAACCCCTCCTCTGAATAGCACTTATGTAACCAGCCAGAGGGAGCTTGTCAAGCTTTTCTGTGCCTTAACACATGCGCTGAAGCAGTGCTCAGGATATGCAAAGAAAGGTACAAGGTATAAAGGCTGATGTCTTTGTTTTAATCATTTCACATCAGGGCAAATGTGAAGAAAATGGATCGAATGCTTAATGTGAGCTGCAAATCTCTGCATGTCAGGCTAACTGGCTATTAATTTGTATGCAGTAGTATCATAATTGTGATACTTCCAAGGTCAAGGGTTAGCATATCATTAATAGCCATCTACATTATGTTGTGATCACATGGGCATTATATAAGATAAGATATTCCTTTATTAGTTCCACAGTTGGAAAATGTTCAGTACACTGCAGCAGCTGCAAACGTGAATGAAAAAGAATAAAGAACAATGAATTATAAATACAAACAATAAAAGGAACAATATCTGTAAAGATATACACTACCAGTATCTACCTTCTCATTCAATGGTTTTTCTTTAGTTTTATTACTTTCTACATTGTAGATTCAAACTGAAGACATCAAGGAACACATATGGAATTATGTAGTAAACAAAAAAGTGTCAAATAAAGCAGTTTTATGTTTTAGTTTTTTCAAACTAGCCACCTTTTGATTTGATGACAGCTTTTCGCACACTTTTGATTCTGTCATCAGCTTCATGAGCTCGTCACCTGGAACGGTTTTCCAACAGTCTTGAAGGAGTTCTCAGAGGTGCTGTGCTGAGCTCTTAATTGGGTTTAGGTTTAAATTAATAGTTTTGTGTTTACTACATAATTCCATATGTGTTCCTTCAGAGTTCTGACGTCTCCAGCATGAATCTAAAGTAGTAAAGTAAAAAAAAAACACTGAATGAGAAGGTGTGTCCAAACTTTTGACTGGTAGTGTATGTACAGTCCAGCAAGAGATTTCTATACAGATGAGTTATGACATTATGTACAGAGAAGTAACAACATTATGTACAGTCATTATTGTTTTTATCATAGCTCAGCAGCTTTAGGCTTCTAGCATGATACCATGCTAACTTATAGCTCCATATGTCTGAAACTCGCTATGTTGTTGTACTGCAGGTCTTGCCATTGACTTATGGTGTGTAGCATCTAAAAGAGTTATGGTTAAGTGAAGGAAAAATTTTATTTATTTTTTTTTTTAACTCTCTGACTGTCTCTGACTTTTGATATATTTGACTAAGAAATCTGCCTTCACCTTACTTTGACCAAGAACCTTGATTTGGAAAAATAAACAGATGTCATTTACAGCATTTCAATAAGGAACTAATGCATTTATTTGGTGAGATATTTCTTACATTGCAAGAATGTATGACATAATTTAACACACTTGTCCTATCTTGAACCCACCTTTAAACCAGTGTGTGAAAATTCAAGATTAATGCATAGCTTCAGATTGCTTATCACAGTGATTGCATTTTGCCATTGACTTGGTCCTTAGCTTCATGGGTATTCAGATCACATGAAGTCCTGCCAGGAGTAATTTGCTCTGTGTGGCCTTTCCCTGCCTGACCTTTTAGTGATTAATGCAGGGCCAATGCTTCTGTGTTAACCCCCAAACACCTCTGACATGAGCTCGACCCAGCTGTTGCCTAGCACACATCCTGACACTCGCCTGATGTTGATGCTAGAAGAGCTGGAACCTTTTGTCCGCAGTGTGTAATTAATGTGTTTGACAGCACATTAAATCTAGAACACTCTAAAAGAGTCTAATAGCTCTCTGAGGAATACAGTAGCTTCATATGGTGCTCTGTGCAGCACAATATTGCCTCACCTGCTGAGGACTGCCCTGCAGTGCTTCAGGGTCTTATTTAATATTCATTCTTAACAGCTGCATCTCTGGTGTGTGTGATGCATTCACTGTAAGTTTCCACATTCTAGTTAAGATACAGCTTTGTTTGTGATACACTGATATAAACTATGTATGACTTCAAGTATCTGCTGTAAAAGCATAAAGAAAAATCTGAGGAAAAATATAAATAAAACTGCTACAGACAGGAATAACCTGTTTCAGGCTTCAGCTCAGACTTGTTGTTCTTTATAATACACCCTTTCTTCACTGTGAACTGGATGCTAGAGTGGGTATCAATAAGTGGTGAGTTCATACTGGGATTAGCTGCTAACTCCAGGAGAAAAAAGAAGAGGTTGTAGAGGCAAAAGAAGAGGGTTGGTCTTCACCTGCTGAGACAGCTCTATGTGAGTAAATAAAACTTAGATATTGAATTTGCCACATCTCTTACTGGAAAGTAAACAGCTCCTATTGCTAATGTTAGTAACTTCTTTAAACAACTGACGCTCTCAGTTGTGTCCCTGCATCATGATTTCTTTATATTTCTGCAGCTGAGATGATTAGGGATCCAGTAAATACAGCATAAGTTTAATAGGATAATGTTAGCCAGTTTATCTTGAGATAAGATCTTTGAACAGGAGGAAAGCTGTGTGCACAACTGCAGTCAGTACGGTAGATCAAAGCTGACAGCTACAGGACATCCTCATGTAAACTCTGATGGATCTTTTCAATACTGTTAACTGCAAATTGTACCATTTATCTTGTTTTTACAAGAAACAAAAAAAGAAAAGAAAAAAACAATTAAGTTTATGTTGAAAATCCTCAATATTTTCCACTTCCACTGGTTATTTGCGGTTACTTGATAGCCAATGCCATGCATCTAACAAATTAGATATTTCAATCAGTAGAGTAAAATGTATCTTTCCTTCCTTCTTCCTCCTTTTTCATACTTTGGCAACAACACAGTTGAACTGATAATAAGAAGCAGCAGGACATATGTCTTCCATGAATAATGTGATGATGTCACAAAATCCTCCAACTTCACCATGTCATTGTAGCGACTCCTTAAAGCCACCATGTTGTAACTTTGTTGTGGAGTGAGACAATGAATGAAATGAATCATGCTTATTGTTCCTGCTGGGTGTCAGACAGAGGTGTCTGAATGAATGCAGATGACATTTCAGCAGACTAATGGACTGCATATAACCTCTAATGTGTGTAATGGGTTTTCTCAAAGTCTGGACAGCATTTGGTCAGAAACAGTCTGTAGTCATCTGACTGTTGAAATATCTGAACAGAGGCTGGGTCAGAAGCTCTGCTGTGACAACAGTTATGAGTCTTCCTTCATGTATTTAATTAAAGATTCATACAAGGTACTCGTTAATCTGTTCTGGGATCCCTACTGGATTTGTTTTCGCACTTGCACAGCATACAGAGATCAAAATCTTCTTACAAGATTGTTAAGATAGGAAGCGTATAATTCCAAAGAGCAGGAGCTGTCAAATAATCAAGCTTCCTAAAGGAGAAGTCCTAATCTTTCTCAGGATACACAGTCGGTTCAATGACATTTTAAACGAAAATAAACTGAAATGACTGAACCAGTTTACTCATGAGTTCTGGCTCAATTTGAAGTTCATTTAGCAAATGCAAACATTTTTTCAAA